>SKCR01017587.1:0-55000 GCA_019454045.1 Zanthoxylum bungeanum | reverse complement strand
TGCTAGCAATGGAGACGCCACTAAGTTGCCAAGCTTAGATAAGTCAATTTGAACTTGAAAAGGGGAATCCCTCCCTCAACAAGGTTTTGGCCATAGCCATGGAAAGCTCAAGCTTTTCTCTCTTTCAAAATTCTATATATTATGTTGGTTTCCCAAAAATACAAAGAAGAGTCATATAATAAGGGTTACAAAAGAGTAAAAAGGCTAAAATGACCCTAGAGCTAAAATTACCAAAAGCCCTAAGTCAAGCACCTCAACCACGACCATTAAGGTCCTTTTGCACCTAAATAAACTTAAAACAAAAATTAGAAGCTAATCTCACTTAAGCTAATTAAGGTGCTTACATGCTATAGTAAATTGACGTGCTTCCGGCTAAGTACAAATCTAAGCATAATTAAGCCTAATGGCATAGTCAACCATGCTAATTACATCATAAATAAAGTCAAAATGTCGAGCACAAATGACAAAAATGCCCCCATTTGGCCGAATTCAACATAGTCCCAAAATGGGTGAAATCGGAATGCTTCAGTCTGAGTTGATCTGGGTCAAATGAAATAGCTTGGGGACCTCTCTGGTTATGCCCATATGTGTCTCTGGTGTGCACTTGACTTGGTTGTTGCAACTGGTCACATAGCTCTGAGCTAGTCCCACAAAGGCCTCTCTGATCTTTTTTGCTCTTTGGCGTGTGATTGGCCCTGTTGGCAATTGCATGGGTTCTTCCAAGTTGTTAGCTGCATCCTGTAATGTCTCTGGTGTGGTTGGACTCATGTCACGTATGCTTTGGAAGAAGCTTGTACGGTTTGTGAAGGGGTTTTGATTGATCAAAAAGATGAATCTACTTCAACCGATATGCCCTTAGACACGACCATACATAACATAGAAATCACACTTGGAAAGGGTGGACAATTAGCTAGAGCAGCGGGTGCTGTAGCGAAACTGATTGCAAAAGAGGGGAAATCGGCCACATTAAAATTACCTTTTGGGGAGGTCCGTTTGATATCCAAAAACTGCTCAGCAACAGTCAAACAAGTGGGGAATGTTGGGGTGAACCAGAAAAGTTTGGTAGAGCCGGATCGAAATGTTGGCTAGGTAAACGTCATGTAGTAAGAGGAGTAGTTATGAACCTTGTAGACCACCCCCATGGGGGTGGTGAAGGAAGGGTTCCAATTGGTAGAAAAAGACCTGCAACCCCTTGGGGTTATCCTGCACTTGGAAGAAGAAGTAGAAAAATGAATAAATATAGTGATAATTTGATTCTTCGCCGCCGTACTAAATAGGAGAGAAAATCGAATTTCTTTCTTCGTTTTTACTTTTTACAATTTACAAAAGAAAAAAATACGAGTTAATTAACTGTGACACGTTCACTAAAAAAAATCCTTTTGTAGCGAATCATTTATTAAGAAAAATTGATAAGCTTAATACAAAAGCGGAAAAAGAAATAATAATAACTTAGTCCCGGGCATCTACCATATACCCACAATGGTCGGCCATATTATCGCTATCCATAATGGAAGGGAGCATTTGCCTATTTATATAACAGATCGTATGGTACGACATAAATTGGGAGAATTTGCGCCCATTATCAATTTTCGTGGACATGCAAAAAATGATAATAGATCCCGTCGTTAATAAAGTGAATATAGATTCATTGGTGAGAGGTGAACCTTATGATAAGGATAATAAAGAAGAAGGTAGAAGTATCTGCTTTAGGTCAACATATATGTATGTCTGCTCACAAAGCCCGAAGGGTAATTGATCAGATTCGTGGACGTTCTTACGAGGAAACCCTTATGATACTCGAACTCATGCCTTATCAAGCATGTTATCCCATTTTAAAATTGGTTTATTCTGCAGCAGCAAGCAATGGTATTCAGAATCTGGGTTTCAACGAAGGGAGTTTATTCATTATTAAAGCCGAAGTAAACGAGGGTACTGCTGCAAAAAGATGTAAACCTCGAGCTTGAGGACGGAGTTAAAGGAATGGATAAAAAAAAAGAACAAAACTATGACATGTCATGATATATATACATATAGGAGTGGGGGATTATGGGACAAAAAATAAATCCACTTGGTTTACGACTTGGTACAACACAAAGTCATCATTCGCTTTGGTTTGCAAAACCAAAAAATTATTGTGAAGGTCTACAAGAGGATAAAAAAATATGAAACGTTATTAAGAATTATGTAGAAAAAAATATGAGAATATCCTTTGGTGTTGAGGGAATTGCTCGGATAGAGATTCAAAAAAGGATTGATCTAATTCAAGTCATAATCTATATAGGATTCCCAAAATTATTACTAGAAAATAGACCGCGAAGAATTGAAGAATTACAGATGAATGTACAAAAAGAACTTAATTGTGTGAACCGAAAACTAAACATTGCTATTATAAGAATTGCAAATCCTTATGGACACCCCAATATTCTTGCCGAATTTATAGCGGGCCAATTAAAAAACAGAGTTTCTTTTCGCAAAGCAATGAAAAAAGCTATTGAATTAACTGAACAGACAGATACAAAAGGAATTCAAGTCCAAATAGCAGGGCGTCTTGACGAAAAAGAAATTGCGCGCGCCGAATGGATCAGAGAATGTAGAGTTCCTCTACAAACCATTGGAGCTAAAATTGATTATTGTTCCTATACAATTCGAACTATATACGGGGTATTAGGAATCAAAATTTGGATATTTGTAGACGAAGAAAAATAAGACTTTATGTGTCTTTAGAGTCTACCCATTGATGGAAATGAACCAAACCAAGAATGAACTCTTTTTATGTTCAATCAAAACAAAAACGAGAAATTCCGCAATTCTATAGGGTTGAATAAAAATTCGATTGATTTTTTTATATAATTGTTATGCTTAGTGTGTGACTCGTTGGTTTTTTTTTAGGGCTAGGATTCAAAGAAACGGACCGTCATGTAGTATGAACTAATAACTATAGCACTAATAACCAACTCATTGCTTCGCATTATCTGAATCCAAAGAACCAGTCAAGGTATAATATATTGATTATATCGTTGTAGCAACTGAAATTCTTTTTTACAGAAATACAAAAACCCAATTTGATTATGGGTTGTAAAGTTATACGTTGTGCAGGAAAATAGAAAAGCATGCGGATAAATGGAAGGATGAGAGAAATAGAGAAAGAAAATATCAATGATATAGGATTACACTATGTAAGGTCTGTGAGTCATCTCATAAACAACAGTTACAATACAACATCAATAATGATTCATCCAAAATTCGATGAATCCGCTCATAGAACAAAAACAATAAAGAGCCTCGAGCCAATAAAAACTGAGAAAGTTGACTTAAGAAAAATTGCATTACGGATTCCGTTGGAGAATTCAGACCTAACCATTAATCGAGAATCAATGGGAACGACGGAACCCGTGAATAAAGAAGATTCTATTGGAAATGAATCTTAATTATTTATTGGGTGGGATGACGGAACGAACCCGGGAACTAAACTATTCTTTTATTCGGAGAGGTCATGAACTAACCCTACAACTGAAATAGATATTGAAAGAGTAAATATTCGCCCGTGAAAATTTTATTTTTATTGGATTGATTAATTTTGATCAATCCGATATAGGAAAAGGCAAAACAAAATAAAGATTTTTAGAATGGTAAAAAAAAAGACATTGAGATTATCTCTAAATATACTATACATGTTTGAATTCTATATCTAAACACGATATACAAATTTAGAATAGATTAATTAGATGAAATTTACAAATTTCAAAGAATACTATGCTTCAGGATATTATTCATTAAATCCCTGTTTATCTTGATAAAATCTTTTTTAGTCCTTTCATTCGCGAGGAGCTGGATGAGAAGAAATTCTCATGTCCAGTTCTGTAGTAGAGATGGAATTGAGAAAGAACCATCAATTATAACCCCCAAAGAACAAGATTCCGTAAACAACATAGAGGAAGAATGAAATGAATATCTTATCGAGGTAATCATATTTGTTTCGGCAGATATGTTCTTCAAGCACTTGAACCCGCTTGGATCACATCTAGATAAATCGAAGCAGGGCGCCGAGCAATGAGACGAAATGTACGGCGTGGCGGAAAAATATTGGTACGTATATTTCCAGACAAACTAGTTACAGTAAGACCCACAGAAACCCGGATGGGGTCCGGGAAAGGATCCCCCGAATATTGGGTAGTCGTCGTTAAACCGGGTAGAAACTTTATTAAATGAGTGGAGTCGCTGAAAATATCGCTCGAAAGGCTATTTCAATAGCGGCGTCAAAAATGCCTATAAGAACTCAATTCATTATTTCTGGACAGGAATGTCGAAATAAATCTTGGGTACAAAAAAATGCGGGTTTCTTTTTTTTACTTCGTCCTTTCAGTGCTTTAAATTAAACCTTAAAAAAAGATTCAAAAAACGATATGATTCAACCTCAAACCCATTTGAATGTAGTGGACAATAGCGGTAGTGAGCTTTCTTCCTCTTGGGCGATAGTGCCTTGGAGGACTGTTTGTTTACCTTTAAAAGAGAGGGGTTTGGGGATTAAGAGTTTGGCAACATGGAATAGAGTGGCTATTGTTAAGCATTTGTGGTTTCTTTGCTCTGGTCAGGTCTCTTCCTGGTCGAATTAGGTCCAGTCTTACTTGCTTCGGGGATGGAGCTTTTGGGAGGTGTCGTGTCCTGGAGATTGCACTTGGAGTTGGCGGAAGATTCTGGAGATTCGTTCTTGGGCTCATCGGAAAACGAGGTTTATGATTGGGAATGGTGAGAAGGCGCTGCTATGGTTTGAAAACTAGCATCTGCTGGGTCCAATTGTGGATACGTTGGGTGAAAGAGTTATTTATGACTATGGCTTGGATAGAATGGCTACAGTTGCTACTATTATCTCTAGCCCTTCTTGGCGTTAGCCCCCAGCTAGGTCAACTGCCCTTGTTGAGCTGGCTTGGTCCCTTCAATCAAATCTTTCTAGTATGAGGGAGGATGAGTTGGTTTGGGAGGATGACAATAGAGGGATGTTTTTAGTGTTTAGTGCTTGGAATGCGATGAGGATGAGAGGCTCTTTGATACATTGGTATCAGGTTTTTTGGTTTCGTAAAGTTATTTCACGCCATTATTTTCTTCTTTGGATGACTATTCAGGGTGGCCTTTGTACCCAGGATCATCTAATGAGTTTCGGTATCTCTGTTTGCTTGCGATGCGTCCTTTGTGGTTGTTCAAGTGAGGATATTGATCGCTTTTTCTTCCAATGCTTTTTCTCTTCGCGGGTTTGGACTACGGTACTGGCCATGTGTGGGTTAGATTAGAGTTCTCGAGATTGGTTACAGACGGTTGAGTGGATGTATCAGTTCACTGACGCCTCATTATATCATCTTCTTATTCGGCTTTCTTTTGCTGTGTCAGTTTACTACATCTAGAGGGAGAGGAATGCCCAAATGCATGATGTGACCCATCGCCCTGTCAGTGCTCTACTTTGTGATATTGTGTTTATTGTCCGGTCTCGTGCCAGTTTACTACGGAGGGTGAAACCATCTTATGATAATAAATGGCTTCACCTTTCTTGACGTCTGTCTGATTACATTTTCTGATGGTTTTGTTTTATTTATAGCCTTTCGGGTTTTTTTCTAGGAGGGCATGTCCTCTCTAGTTTTCTGGGGTTTGCCCATTTTAGCTTTTAGCTTTGTTGCTAAGAGGGTCTATCCTCCCTAGCTGTCTGGGGTATGCTTGTGCTTTTGTTTTTTTTTTTTTTTTGTTAATAAATACTTACCTTATCCAAAAAAAAAAGAATTGTTTCAATGCTCTTGGGGATATGCTCTAGTAACACTAATTCATCATTTTAATTAAGGTTCCATTAGTTTCTAAATTTACATATATAATATGTATACGTAGAAAATTCGAATCTTGAAAAGTTTGAGATTTGAATATTTCTTTTGTATAATGGTTATATAATTGAAAGTTCTTGCGTCTCGGAGGTACAAGTAAAAATTTATCATTTATTCTATTTAATAGAATATTGTATTCTATTTGATATAATATCTTTTCTACGATCCCAAGTAATAAAATTGTTTTATTACATAGTGTGTAACATCAGATGTTGACCATTGTAGAAAAGACTTGACTTATTGCAAAAAAAAAAAAAAAAAAACTTGACTTATTGAAGTTAAGTATAAGAATGATAATCTATAAATGGAACTACATAATTAATGAGTTGAAAATACCCTTGAACATCTTACATATAAGTCCAATAGGATGTCAGAATCATTTGCGAAGTATTTGATACTTAATAGTTCTATTATTTTCTTATCGAAGAAAGTTATCCTATAAATTATAGTGGAAGCGATATTTGATATTGATTTCGGAAGTTATCATTAAACCATAGATCTAAGATTGTTAATAGCTTACTAAGATCAAGTTTGGAACTTGATTGAACTTTCGTTATGAATCATTCATAAAATGTGCAAATTGGTTTGCACAGCAAAAGCAAAGTGAACTTATTAAAGGTTTGACCTTTATAGTATGATAGTGAGAAATGTTATACTCAACAATCTATTGTAGATTCTGAGGAAAATTATCTTTAGTCACACTAATTGAACAATTAAAGATATGTTGGTTAATGTTAATATTAAACTGTGTATTTTAACTAAGAGTGCAAAGTGGCGTTCTGTTCTGGAATGGCCCTGGAGTTTGTATTCTGCTAAAATTACAGTTTGGTATACTAGCTTATAGAGCCTATTGTAGACTCGGATGAGTTTTTCGGAAATCTGTGTTCTCTAATTTTGACATCAGTCAGATTGTCTGATTTTATCAAAGTATGTAGAATACATATGTGATAGTAGGGTTAGTGGGAGCATACAAATTTCTTTCTAATGCTACATATCTCAACGACATTATGATTATTAAGGTAATAATGAGATGTTTGTGAGGAAAAAAAAATGATGTTTGTGAGGCAAAAGGTTTACCTAAGTCTTATTTCTCCTTGAAAGCAGTGAGAGTGGTCTATGTTATATTCGATATAAGGTTTTATATATGATATAAAACTAAGAGACTTGTGGGATACTCTCATTAGTCATGCATTAAATATGATCTAATAAAGGACGCAGTAAGACTATCTGTGTGACAGTTAGTATAACTGTTTGACAGTTAGTATGTCTCTTATATATAGTATTCATTTTTCGTAAAGGATGATTCCTTAGTCGACAGATAAATTGATTGGAATGTCTAGTCAATCTTATGCATCATAGGATGATGGCATTATGAATATTATATTATGTGTGATTAAAATATCAATTTAATCGTAATTTTACGAGCTATTTTGATACCTTGTAGACCATAGGATGTGTTTTGAAACATGTTCTTTGTTATCTTTAAGATATTAAGAACGAGTTTTTTTATTCATGGAGAATATAGTCCGCAACCATTAGGGTCAGATTAGTTTTGAGTCTATTTATGACGTTAGATAGTCTATGTCATAAAGAGCCAGAAAAAATGCAGTGAGAGTATCACAAATGATTCTACTGTCAGTGTAATTAGTTATTGACTTATGAAATTGAATAGTGACTTTATAAAGGGTAACTTAGATCTTTTGATTCCCTTACTCGATTTCCTTCCCTCTTTCTCTCCTTCTTCTACTGTTTTCGTTCTTATTTCTTTCATCTTTTTTCTTTTTGTCGATGGCTTCTTCAATCTTGTTTCAGTCGCAGATTACCCTTTAAACCATTTTGAGATTCATCACTTGCTCTCTCTTATCCCCTTTTGTTTTAATTTGCTTTTGTCTCACTCCATTTCCTCACTTTCCCTTCTGTATCTTCGATGCCTGCCTCTGGCATGCCGGTGTTGGGGCCACGCTTCCCTGCTGTGGGTCGTAAGGCCGTCAGTTCTGTTCCTCGTGAGCCTTCCTTAGCCTCTTTGCCCGCTGTTGCCTCTGACATGATCCAGGCAGACAACAAACCAAATGACGCATTACAAGTACCAGAAGGGCCAATTACGAGGCAGAGGACCAAAAGACTCAGAGAAGCAATGGCGGGATTAGTTCAGAGTTTTATGGCCGGCTGCAACAAACAAATAGAGGCGCATGTGGGCTTCGATGGAAAGGGCCCAAAGCCATTTCACTTGGCCCAAATCAGTTTAGAATAAAGCTTTCTAGGCATTTAAAGACTTAAAGACTTGATATTTGTGTAATTTCGTTTTTAGGGGCATTATTGTCTTTATGCCTTTAGGGTTTCTTTTTGTAACAATATTTAGCTTACTTTCTTCTTCATTTGAGGGGACCAACGAATTTTGTAAACTCAAAAGCTTAAAGCTTTGGCTATGGCCGAATTAATGTAAGGGAGGGATTCCCCTTTTCAAGTTTGAATCGACTTATCTAAGTTTGGCACACTTAGTGGCGTCTCCATTGCTAGCAAAACACTACAAGGATTCATCTTAAAGGTTCTCAAGGGCAAGTTCTTTGTGGGTCTTCTTTGTGGCCTTGGAAGGGTTTTGTTTCTACAAAATCATTTCGCGGTTCTTGGGGTTCCGTCCGTTGCTTGGGGTTTGCTTGGATTTCGAATCCAAGTGGGTTCCTTGTCATTTGGTATCTAGAGCTCAGGGTTCCAAGGTCTGATTTTTCTATCTTTCCTTTTGTTTGATTCTGTTTTTCTCTTGTTCTTTGTTATTTTCGTTTCAGTTCTTGTTGGATCTTGTTTCTGTTTTTTTGTTTTGTTTATTTCTGGATCTGTTTTTGGTGTGTTTGTTCTTTGTTATTTTCGTTTCAGTCCTTGTTGGTTCTTGATTCTGTTTTTTTGTTTTGTTTATTTCTGGATCTGTTATTGGTGTGTTCTGCATATCAGTTCATTCCAGTTGCATATCAGTTCATCTTCATCAATTTTCCAGTTCTGGGCTTCTGTTCTGTTATTCATATCAGTTCGTCATAGTCATTTTGTTCTTTAACATATGTTTAAGAAATAAGCATGTTCTTGGCGGCTGTGTGTTTTGTCTCTAAACCCTAGTGAAGTGTGAAATCAGACCCTGAGAACTAAGTGAAGTCTGAAATCAGACCCTGAAATCTTAGCTTCTGAAATCAGACCTAAAACGTAACCTTTGAAATCTGCCTCTGAAATCAGACTCTGAGTTCAGACCTTGAAACTTAACCATTGAATCAGACTCTGAGTTCAGACCCTGAAACTTAACCTATGAAATCAGACCCAGACCAGTAGCCTCTGAAATCAGACCCAGACCAGTAGCCTCTGAAATCAGACCCTGACTAGTAGCCTCGGAAATCAGACCCTGACCAGTAACCTCTGAAAATTAGACCCTGAAATCAGACTCTGACCAGTAACATCTGAAAATTAGCCTCTGAATTCAGACCCATCAGACCCTTATTCGACTCTGAAATCAGACACTGACCAGTAGCCTCTGAATTCAGACCTTAGATTCAGACCATCATCAGACTCTGAAATCAGGCTTTGAAAATCAACCTCTGAAATCAGAACCACATTTAGCATCTGACGTTATCAAAAAAAAAAAAAAAGAGAAAAGAAAAAGGGACTTGAGTGATAGTGATCACTTGAGCAAAAAAAAAAAAAAAAAACCAAAAAGTGAATTTTTTTGGTTGAATTTAGTTTGTTCCATATTATCATTTAGGTGCCCGTGGAGGGTATTCCATCAAAATTTCTATAGCGGTGCCAAATTTTCTACCGAAATTGCATACGACCGCGAATTTGCATGCTTATTTTTTTTCCATTGTGCTAATTGTTTACTCCTTATTTCTAATACTCTAGTTTAAGTATTATTGATTGAGTCTTCGTCGTTGCTATTCCTGTTCGTATTTTGTTTCCACCTGTCCTATATATTATTATTAGACCTTTGTGTTTCATGCTGGCTTGAGGACTACATTTGGTTTGTATTCTTGGATGAGTGTGATTCACATTTGAATTGAGGACGAACTCAAGAGTGGTAAAAGGCAGTGATTGTGAGCACAATATCGGGTAAAAGCCAATAGAGTGCAAACACGAGTGGAGTGATATCATTCGAGTGTAAACACGTGAGAGTGTGAGGATTTAGATATTTGTTTTACTTTCTTGTTATTTCTAATCTGTTTGTTTAGTGTTGAGATGGCAGGTCTAACTAATGATGAAAAGCTTGAGGCTTTGGATAGGAAATTTACAGATATGATGGAGAATATGAATACTGCTTTGGAGAGATTGTCCAAGAGTGTCGAGAGTATTCAAACTGGTAGCGGTCCCAGAGTACCACCACCTCAGAATGTACCACCACTCTCAATGTACCACCACCTCGCGTGTACCACCAGAGTATGTACCACCAGATGAAGAGGAAGCTGAAAATGAGTTTGATGATTCTGATGGTTTGATGATGTGGAGGAGAGATTTCAGCTTGGGCATGATAGGAGGCCTAATAGGAGGTTTGATAGGAGGAATGATAGGAGGGATAGACGGTTTGATGATAGAGGTGCATTTGATGCCAGAAGAGGGGATTATGATCGGAGAGGATATGGTAGGCGAGGAGATATAGATGGTGATCTAGGTAGCATCAAGATCAAGATACCAACATTCCAAGGCAAGAATGATCCTGAAGCTTATTTAGAATGGGAAAAGAAAATAGAATTGATTTTTAACTGTCATCACTACTCAGACGAGAAGAAGATCAGTCTAGCAGCAATTGAGTTTACCGATTATGCTATGATTTGGTGGGATCAGCTTGTCTCTACTCGGAGGAGAAACTATGAGAGACCGGTTCAGACATGGGCAGAACTTAGGGGTCTCATGAGAAAGAGATTTATACCCAGCCATTACTATAAGGAGTTGTATCAAAAACTACAACATCTGTATCAGGGGACCAAAAGTGTTGAGGACTATTACACAGAGATGGAAGTTGCCATGATCAGGGCAAATGTAGTTGAGGATGCAGAAGCTACTATGGCACGGTTTCTAGGGGGCTTGAATAGAGAGATTGCGAACATGGTGGAGTTGCATCATTATGTTGATTTGGAGGATATGCTTCACATGGCTATCAAGATAGAAAGGCAACTCAAGAAAAAGTCAACATCCAGATTTGGTACTCAGGCTACTTCTGCATGGAAAGGGAATGGGTCCCGAATGAGAAGCGAGATGGAGGCTTTGACAAGCCTAGAGGCGAATTCAGTGGAGGCTTTAATAAGCCTAGGGCCGAACCTAGTGCCAAGGGTAAAGAGGCTGCGGAACCGAGCAAAACTAGACCAAAACCTGAGGGCGCAGCTGCTAGAACTAAAGATGTCAAGTGTTTCAAGTGTTTGGGCATGGGACACTATGCTTCACAATGTCCCAATAGGCGTACCTTAGTGATTGATAAAAAGAGTGGAGAGGTGTACTCTACCGATAGTGAGGTTGAGGAGGAGATGCCAGAGTTGGAGGATGCTAGTGACCATGAGGGAGCTGCATACCCGCTGGATAACTTATCCTTAGTTGTCAAGCGTGCTTTGAGTGCACTTGTTGTAGAGGATGAGAGTGTGCAGCAGAGGGAGAACATATTCCATACTAGGTGCCGTGTGAATGGCAAGGGGTGTAGTATGATCATAGATGGGGGCAGTTGTACTAATGTTGCTAGCACAGCTTTGATTGAGCGATTGGGGTTGAGTTGCTTGAGACACCCGAAGCCTTACAAGTTGCAGTGATTAAATGATTGTGGGGAGATAAGTGTGACAAAGCAGGTACTGTTGAGCTTTACCATTGGGCCATACACAGATGATGTCCTATGTGATGTGATACCGATGCATGCAGGACATATTCTTTTGGGCAGGCCGTGGCAGTTTGATAAGAAGGTTATTCATGACGGGTTCAAGAACAAGTACTCTTTCCAGCATAAGGGAAAACCCATTACATTGTACCCACTTACACCTGCAAGTCCATGAAGATCAGGTTAAGTTACAACTTGAGCGTGACAAAGAGAGAGCGAAGGGAAACACCACCTTGGGTGAGACTAGTGAGAGTGGTGTATCTGGTGAGAAAAATAAGGCCAAGGCCGTGGGAGTTTCCAAGGGGAGTGTGAGTGAACGTAAGGGGGAAACAAAAGAGAGAGTTAAAAAGAGTTTCTACATGGGTGAGGGTGAAGCAAGGAAAGCGTTCAAGGCTAGCAAGCTCATGTTATTGTTAGTCTATAAGGAGCCTCATATTTATTTTACTAACTCTGACCATTTGCTTCCTGTGTCTATTTCATCTCTTTTGCAGGATTACAGTGACGTACTGACAGAGGACATACCTAGTGGGCTTCCACCCATTAGAGGTATTGAACACCAGATTGACTTCATACCTGGAGCAGTCATTCCTAACAGACCGGCTTATAGGAGCAATCCCGAGGAGACAAAGGAGCTACAAAGGCAAGTACGAGAGTTGATGGACAAGGGGTATGTAAGGGAAAGCATGAGTCCTTGTGCAGTACCAGTGCTTCTAGTTCCTAAGAAAGATGGGACGTGGCGTATGTGCGTTGACTGCCGAGCTATCAACAATATTACGGTAAAGTATCGTCACCTCATTCCTAGGCTAGATGACATGTTGGATGAATTGCATGGTTCCAAAATTTTTAGTAAGATTGATTAAAGAGTGGATACCATCAAATTCGCATGAGAGAGGGAGATGAGTGGAAAACTGCATTTAAGACTAAGTATGGCTTGTATGAATGGTTAGTTATGCCATTTGGTCTCTCAAACGCACCTAGCACATTTATGAGATTGATGAATCATGTTATGCGTGCATTTTTAGGTAAGTTTGTTGTGGTTTACTTTGATGACATCTTAGTTTATAGTAAAACAGTAGATGAGCATGTAATGCATTTGGAGCATGTACTTGATGTTTTACGAAAAGAACAATTGTATGCTAACTCTGAAAAATGCACATTTTGCATGGATAGAATTGTTTTTCTTGGCTTTGTTGTGAGTGCAGATGGCATCGAGGTAGATGTGGAGAAGGTAAAGGCAATTCAGGAATGGCCTACACCAACTACAGTGACAGAAGTCCGAAGCTTTCATGGGTTAGCGAGCTTCTATAGGAGATTTGTCAAGGACTTCAGTAGCATTGCCGCGCCATTGACTGAGGTAGTAAAGAAGACAGTTGGTTTTCAATGGGGCGAGGCGCAAGAGCGAGCATTCCAGGACCTTAAAGCGAAGTTATGCAGTGCACCCATTTTAGCACTACCCAACTTCGAGAAGACATTTGAGATTGAGTGCGACGCATCAGGGTTAGGTATTGGATCAGTTCTCATGCAAGAAAAGCGGCCAATAGCCTATTTTAGTGAGAAGCTGAATGGAGCAGCTTTGAGGTACCCCACGTATGACAAAGAGTTATATGCGCTTGTGAGAGCACTTGAGACATGGCAGCACTACTTGTGGCCTAAAGAGTTCGTGATCCACACCGACCATGAATCATTAAAACACTTGAAGGGTCAAGGTAAGCTGAATAAGCGACACGCAAAATGGATGGAATTCATTGAGTCATTTCCATATGTTATACGCTACAAGCAAGGTAAAGAAAACATAGTGGCCGATGCATTATCTCGCAGGTATGTTTTACTTACTTCAATGCATGCACGGATGTTGGGATTTGATTTGATTAAGGAATTATATGAGTGTGATTCTGATTTTGGTGAGATTTATACTACTTGTGCAAAGTCATCTTTTGGAAAGTTTTACATTCATGACAGATTCTTATTTAAAGAGAACAGGTTGTGTGTCCCTGCTTGTAGTATGCGTGAGTTGCTTGTGAAAGAAGCGCATGGGGGAGGTTTGATGGGGCATTTTGGGATTACTAAGACTTTAGCTATTTTACATGAGCACTTTTATTGGCCTAAAATGAAACGTGATGTTGAGCGAATTTGTGATAAGTGTCTAACATGTAAGCATGCTAAATCTAAATTAATGCCACATGGTTTGTATACTCCTTTGCCTGTACCTAGTGAACCCTGGGTTGATATATCGATGGATTTTGTGTTAGGTTTGCCTAGGACAAAGAGGGGTAGATGACATGAGTCCAACCACACTAGAGACATTACAGGATGCAGCTAACAACTTGGAGGAACCCATGCAACTGTTGCCAACAGGTCCAATCACACGTCAAAGAGCAAAGAAGATCAGAGAGGCCTTTGCGGGACTAGCTTAGAGCTATGTGACCAGTTGCAGCAACCAAGTCAAGTGCACACCAGAGACACATATGGGCATAACCAAAAAGGTTCCCAAGCTATTTCATTTGACCCAGATCAGCTCAGACTGAAGCATAGCACAGCAGCTTCAGCACCAGCATCCTTTTGACCCGATTTCACCCATTTTGGGACCATGTTGAATTCGGCCAAATGGGGGAATTTTTGTCATTTGTGCTCGACATTTTGACTTATTTATGATGTAATTAGCATGGTTGACTATGCCATTAGGCTTAATTATGCTTAGAACCTTGCTTATTGAGTAAGCACGTCAATTTACTATTTGATGTAAGCACCTCAAATTAGCTTAAGTTAGATTAGTTTCTAATCATTGTTTTAAGCTACTTTAGGTGGGAAAAGACTTTTGGGGACGTGCTTGAGTGAATGGTTTGGGTAGTTTTCAGGTCTTTTGGTAATTTCACTTTAGGGACATTTTTGTCCATTCACACCTTTAGGGTTCTCTTTGTAACCTATTTAAACTTTGTTTTCTTCTTCTTTGGAATAACATTCACGACATTTTCATCAAACTTTGAAGCTTTTAAGCTTTGTTGATTTAATTTCGGCATCAAGGTTTTACTTCCACCTTGATTCGGCCATTGTTGGATCTTGTTGTTTCTTGCTGATTCTTGTTGATTTGTGATCAAAATATCATGAATAACATTCTGCCTTGAGTGTTTTTTGATTGATCATGAGTATTTCTTTGAGTTAAGCTTTGGCTACTTAGGTCAAAATTGGGGCTTTTGTGTTCTTTGCTTGAATCAAGTGTTTAGTTGTTAATTGTATGTTACTAGGACGTGTTTAACATTGTTATTAAGTTATTAGTTTCAAAAATCCAAAAAAAAAAAAAAGAAAGAATCAGATCAGATTCGACCTAGTGAGATTTATTGACATATCTTGTCTTGCTATTGTTGAATACATGCAATTAGAGTTGTTTCCATAGGTATTATTCATATCAACTTTGCAAAAATCAGAATTGACATCATTCATCTTGGTATTTACGTGAGCTTACTTGTTTGCATTCTTGTGAAGTTAGCACAATCTTGTGAGTTTGAGTGAAAAGAAAGAAAGATTGAGTGCATTATTGATGAATGTGAATGTGTAATTGATGAAACAAATCTGAATGCACCAAAGTTGGTGATTGGAGTGAGTTGTATCATTGTTATCTTGCTGATTTGTGTTGTTAATGTTGAAGAATCAAGTGAAGCAAGGTTGAGTGCAACAAATTTGCACTAAATTCGTGTGTGTCCAAGCAAGTATCACTTGCCACCTCTTGAAATATTGTTATTATAAGTGAAGAGGCAATAAATTCATCATTAGCTTGACATGGGAACTTGTGTGTAATCATTTGTTTTTAAGGTGCTTGAAGAGGCAAGTAGCTGCATCACCTAGTTGCTTACAAAAACTATTTACTTAGCTTGTAATTTGACTTGGCTGAATTGGAAATTGAGTTAGTTACATTGTAACTAGATCATTTATACTCATTTGCAAGTTGAAAGGTAGACATTACCACATTGCTGAATTGATTATATGAGTTACATTGTCATTTGAGTTGTATTTACATGTATTGCAAGTGCTAAGGATATAACTTGAAAATTACCGAATGTGGTAAGCTTGTTATTTGCATTGTATTTCATTTGCTTTGTATACACTTTGAGTGTGAGAGACAAAAGAAAAGAGTGAAAAAAAAGAGAAAAAAAAAAGAAAAGAAAAGAGTGAGACAAAAACAATAGCGAGTGATCACAAGATTGGCTAAGTGTCACATTGAGTGCTTTCTTGTTTGTTTGCGCATTTAGCTAACTCGTCTTTTTTCTTATTCCGTGCACTCTAGCTTAAGTCTCTTTGATTGAGTCTTCGTGATTACTATTCTTATTCGCATTATTCCACCTGCACTATATACATTATTGGTTCTTTGTGTTTCTGCTAGCTTGTGGACTACACCTTAGTTGACCATTCTGGGAATTGAGTTGATTTGTAATTGAATTGAGGAAGAACTCCAGAGTGGTAAAAGGCAGTGATTGTGAGCACAGTATCGGGTAAAAGCCAATAGAGTGCAAACACGAGTGGAGTGATATCATTCGAGTGTAAACACATGAGATTGTGAGGATTTACATATTTTTTTTGCTTTTTATTATTTATAATCTGTTTGTTTAGTGTTGAGATGGCAGGTCCAAGTTTAACTATTGATGATAAGATCGAGGTTTTGGATACTTTCAAAAGTGATATCCAAGATATTATGAGTGATTATAGAAAATCTTATGAGAAATGGAAAAAGACTTGGAAGGTAACTAAATATGCAGTGAATGAAGAGAGTACTCAACAACCAAAAGCTATTGAAGTTGTGTGTAATAAAGTGAGAAGAACTTGTGATGTTGAGTGCATAGCGAATGAAAACACTTGTGAGGCCTTGAATGTTGTGAATTGTGTTATAAGTGACATGGTGAGTGAAAATGCTTGTGAGACCGTGAGCATTGAGGGAGTAAACACTTGTGAGGTAGTGTGCTTTGAGGTTGAAAAACATAGTGAAGTTGACCAGGTGTGTGAGGAGGTCTTTGCAAGTATGGTTGAGATAGTGGCCATGAGTGATGATGAAGCTGTGAGAGCTGGTGAAAAGAAAGTAGATGTGGTAGTGAAGTTTTTCCATAACATTTTCTCTATTGTTTATGCTTTTTCATCGCAGGTACAAGTGGTCAAGTATGATTCTTTTATATTTCAATATCATCGTCCAATTGATTTTGTCATAACTATCTATGATCCGGGTTCGGATTCGAGGACGAATCCATTTCAAGAGAGGGAGAATGACATGATCCAAGGGACAACATTTGACATGAATGTAGTCACCCAAGGAACATTAGAGCCTTTGCAATTGCCAACAGACCCAATCACACGCCAAAGAGCTAAGAAGATCACATACGCAATAGCGGGGCCAGAGTTTGCATATAATAGATGCATTCATCCTTCTAGTTTTTACTTGCCTTATGAGATTGATTATGATCCTAATTCTTTAACTCCTATGGATTTATTATCTTTGATTGTTATTAAGCTTGGGAGTATGAATGATAAGGGAAAGGCAGAGTTGGTGAGAATAATAGGTTTCCAACGCATTTTGTTTGACCCCGGCAATTGGGTGTGGCTTTATATACAAGAGGAAAAGATACAAGCATAACGAAGATCCAAGTTGAAACCAAGAGGGGATGGTCTATTTCAAGCCTTAGAACGGATTAACGATAATGCATATAAGCTGGATTTGACAGGTAAGTACAACGTATCTGCTACTTTTAATGTTTCTGACTTAACTCATTTTGATGCAGGTTCAGATTCGAGGTCGAATCCTTTTCAACAAGGAGGGAATGACATGAGTCCAACCACACTAGAGACATTACAGGATGCAGCTAACAACTTGGAGGAACCCATGCAACTGTTGCCAACAGGTCCAATCACACGTCAAAGAGCAAAGAAGATCAGAGAGGCCTTTGCGGGACTAGCTTAGAGCTATGTGACCAGTTGCAGCAACCAAGTCAAGTGCACACCAGAGACACATATGGGCATAACCAAAAAGGTTCCCAAGCTATTTCATTTGACCCAGATCAGCTCAGACTGAAGCATAGCACAGCAGCTTCAGCACCAGCATCCTTTTGACCCGATTTCACCCATTTTGGGACCATGTTGAATTCGGCCAAATGGGGGAATTTTTGTCATTTGTGCTCGACATTTTGACTTATTTATGATGTAATTAGCATGGTTGACTATGCCATTAGGCTTAATTATGCTTAGAACCTTGCTTATTGAGTAAGCACGTCAATTTACTATTTGATGTAAGCACCTCAAATTAGCTTAAGTTAGATTAGTTTCTAATCATTGTTTTAAGCTACTTTAGGTGGGAAAAGACTTTTGGGGACGTGCTTGAGTGAATGGTTTGGGTAGTTTTCAGGTCTTTTGGTAATTTCACTTTAGGGACATTTTTGTCCATTCACACCTTTAGGGTTTCTCTTTGTAACCTATTTAAACTTTGTTTTCTTCTTCTTTGGAATAACATTCACGACATTTTCATCAAACTTTGAAGCTTTTAAGCTTTGGCTATGGCTAAATTTCTTGTAAGGGAGGGATTCCCCTTTTCAAGTTCAAATTGACTTATCTAAGCTTGGCAACTTAGTGGCGTCTCCATTGCTAGCAAAATACAATCTGATTTCATGCTTGTGGTTATCATGGACGTGAGTTTCATGGTGGTTAGGGGCTGATCTTGGTTGGGTTTTGTTCCTACAAAATCAGTATTCAAAGTTCTTGGGGTTTTGAGAAAGATGCTTGGGGTTTGCTTGGTTTCCAACCCAAGCGAGTTCTTGTCAGTAGAGATTCAATCTTTGTTGTAGTTGATAGGTTTAGTAAAATGGCTCATTTCATTGCATGTCATAAAACCGATGATGCTACAAACATTGCAGATTTATTTTTCAGAGACATAGTGCGACTCCATGGTATACCTAGGAGTATTGTATCTGATAGAGATGTTAAGTTCCTTAGCCATTTTTGGAAGGTGTTGTGGGCTAAACTAGGCACCAAACTATTGTATTCTACCACATGTCATCCACAAACTGACGGACAAACAGAGGTAGTTAATAGGACTTTATCTCAATTATTGCGCACTATAGTTGGCAAGAATTTGAAGAGTTGGGAAGATTGTTTGCCATTTATTGAGTTTGCATATAATCGTAGCATTCATTCTTCTACTTCATTTTCACCTTTTGAAATTGTTTATGGTTTTCAGCCACTAACTCCATTGGATTTGTTACCTTTGCCTGTTGATGAGCACGCGGGGCTAGATGGAAAAAGGAAGGCCGATTTGGTGAAGCACATACATGAGAAAGCAAGAGAGCAAATACAACGAAAGAATGAGCAATATGCTTCTCATGCTAATAAGGGAAGAAAGCGTGTGGTATTTCAGCCTGGAGATTGGGTTTGGGTACACATGCGTAAGGAGAGATTTCCTGAACAACGTAAATCTAAGCTACAACCGAGAGGGGATGGTCCATTTCAAGTTTTGGAACGGATTAATGACAATGCATACAAGCTGGATTTACAAGGTAAGTATAATATGTCTGCTACATTTAATGTTTCTGACTTAACTCCTTTTGATGCAGGTACAGATTCGAGGTCGAATCCTTTTCAAGAGGGAGGGGATGACATGATCCAGGCAGACAACAAACCAAATGACGCATTACAAGTACCAGAAGGGCCAATTACGAGGCAGAGGACCAAAAGACTCAGAGAAGCAATGGCGGGATTAGTTCAGAGTTTTATGGCCGGCTGCAACAAACAAATAGAGGCGCATGTGGGCTTCGATGGAAAGGGCCCAAAGCCATTTCACTTGCCCAAATCAGTTTAGAATAAAGCTTTCTAGGCATTTAAAGACTTAAAGACTTGATATTTGTGTAATTTCGTTTTTAGGGGCATTATTGTCTTTATGCCTTTAGGGTTTCTTTTTGTAACAATATTTAAGCTTACTTTCTTCTTCATTTGAGGGGACCAACGAATTTTGTAAACTCAAAAGCTTAAAGCTTTGGCTATGGCCGAATTAATGTAAGAGAGGGATTCCCCTTTTTAAGTTTGAATCGACTTATCTAAGTTTGGCACACTTAGTGGCGTCTCCATTGCTAGCAAAACACTACAAGGATTCATCTTAAAGGTTCTCAAGGGCAAGTCTTTGTGGGTCTTCTTTGTGGCCTTGGAAGGGTTTTGTTTCTACAAAATCATTTCGCGGTTCTTGGGGTTCCGTCCGTTGCTTGGGGTTTGCTTGGATTTCGAATCCAAGTGGGTTCCTTGTCAGCCTCTCTGTAGGTGGGCCCCAGTTCTGATCTCTTTGGTTCTTCGTCGGGTCAGGTGAGCACCCATGTTATTTCAGGCTGTACGACGGGTTCAGAGATCCTTCCCGTAGAGCACTCTTGTTCTTTTACCGTTGACACGGCTGTTTTTCCCTGTGTACTGGTGCCTGGTTCTTCTGCTCTTGGACCGACCTCTTTTTCTCCTCCGATTCTAGGTCAGAGTTGCTTTCTTACTCCGGTGGGTTATTCTTTGTCTAGTTGCTCGGCTAGGTCTGATTTTGTTGTGGATTCGGGGGGTGTGAATGACTGGTCCTCCTACTCCTTTGTGCTCAGTTCTAGTGGTGTTT
Organism: Zanthoxylum bungeanum; assembly: GCA_019454045.1. Taxonomy (NCBI): domain Eukaryota; kingdom Viridiplantae; phylum Streptophyta; class Magnoliopsida; order Sapindales; family Rutaceae; genus Zanthoxylum; species Zanthoxylum bungeanum. The sequence goes on along the minus strand of SKCR01017587.1, from coordinate 34,704 downwards.
TTGACCGGTCTGTCTCTAGTGTAACAGATGGTTTTTGTGGTGGTGGTGGTTTTTTTTCATTCCCCATTTGGTTCCTCTTTGTCCAGTTATTGTTCGAAGGAGGGTATGGGGTTTGATACTGTTAAAGGTAGTTGGGGGGGGGGGTTGGTTGCTCTGTTGGTGAGGATTTGCCGAACATAAAGGGGCATGTTATGTCTTCCTCTTGCGTTGCAAAGGTAGTGAAAGTTTGTGACAATGGTTTGAGTGCAGTTGCTGGTGGTGCAAGGGTCTGGCAGAAACTCATGTGTTTGGGAATTTGGGTGCAGTTCCTATTGTTGTGTGTTTGAGTGCTTAAGGAGACGTTGTTACTCCTAATGTCGTGGGGGATATTGGGGTAGTAGTCAGTAATGGTAATGAAGCTGGTAGGACAGCCCCTAATTTATCCAAATCTCCTTGTTTTGGTGCAGATGGCACCTAGTTATGTAAATGTGTTGAATGGTTCCAACGGGGCAGATAATCTTGATCCAGTTTGTAATTCTAATGCTTTACATTATGTTCAACCGAACTTTATTGATGGACGAGTTAAGGTGAGTCCTCCTTTGGAGGTTGCTGAAGAATGCAGTGTCTTTTGGCGTTGTACATTAGTTGGTTATTTTATGGGTAAGAGACTCCCGTTTCAAATTGTTGACTCTATTGCTCACAAGATATGGGGGAGGTTTGGCTTGCATGAGGTTTTGACCTCAGATAATGGTTTCTTTCTATTTAGTTTTTCTAGCTTTCAAGAAGCGTGTGTGGTTTTGGGCAAAGCTCCATATCATATGGCTAATTGGCCGTTGGTTCTCAAGCTTGGCAACTGAGCTTACCTTTGACCAAAGAGGACATCAACAAAGTTCCGATGTGGGTTCGCCTTTACAATCTGCCTTTTGAGTACTGGACTGCTAAGGGACTTAATTTTGTGGCTAGTGTAGTTGGTTGCCTCTCCATGCTGACCATATTACCCTTTACAAGAAACAGTTTAGTTTTGCCCGGGTTTGTGTTGAAATTGATGCTAGGGAGGCACTGGTTGATGATTTTGACTTCCCATGTTCTAATGGTTTGTGGTTAAAAGTGAGGGCCGAATATGAATGGATTCATGTGAACTGCTCTTCGTGTGAGGTTTTTTGGTCATTCTCTGAGTTCGTGCCCTAAGATTTCTCCTAAGAGGGAGGGGAGTAAGCCCTCACAGACTTGGGTTCTCAAGACCACCACTCATTCTACAGTTGCATCTGTTTTGGATCTAGCAGCTAAGGATAGAGAGGGTGAATGGATTTCGGTCTCCAAGAAGAAGAGGGGTAAGGCTGCGGTTCTGGCTAGTCCTGTTAAGCCAAGTGGGGTTGAGTGCTCGGGAGATACCTGTAGACACAGGCAAAGAGATGGCCGACGCTGTCCGGGCTCGCGGCCCGTCGGGAGTACGGAGTAGCCCGCGGGGGGACTAAACCGGAGAATAAGAGAGTCACCACCCAGTGTGAACTGGGAAATAATTTAAGGCCGCACTCACCCCTCGCAAGGGAAGACCTCAAACCATTGGGTTCAGAATGATCCCTTACTTATGCCAATTGTAATGAACGGATTTATGCAATAATATAACCAAGTCTTATACAGCACATGCAGGATAATTTAAACAACACACAAGTTTGCACACCTATAGACGTAAATAAAAAATGAAAGCAAATGTATAATTCTACAAACATATTAAACAAAGAAGCGCGAGAATGTAAATAAATAATAACAATAAAAGCATTAATAATAAAGAGAGATAATTAAGTATGTAATGCAAAAGGAATAACCCAAAGAGGCAAACATGCATGAAATAGGATAAAAAAAAAGGTCTGTCAACTGCATGCGCGTTCGTGTAGCGTTCGGGAACGCGTTCGAACAAGATTACCAAAGTGGTTTCTATAATGGCATGAACACGTGCGTGAATGTTTCTCAAGCGGTACGTGGAGTTGTATCCCAAGTACAAACCGCACTACCGTACATTCAGATTCGGCTACGGAATTTATGTTTGGGTTTCCATTCGATATACCACGAGAGACAACACTCAAGCATTAACATAGAATGAATACGAAGCGATAAATGAAAAATAACAAACAAAAAAGGTGAATAACAAAATTAGAAGGAAAGAGATGCGACCAAGAGCCTTGGCCGACATCTATATGGGATCTTGTATGCCCAATTAGACGTATTTCACATCCAACCAAGCGTACCTCGTTCGGCGCGATAAAATATCGTGGTAAGGCTGCCCTCAGGTATTTCCCTCAAATGAGGGACCTTTAATACGACGTAATTAGCCTATGCACATTAAATAACGATGCATAAATAAATAAAATCACATACAGAAAGTAAATAACGGAATAATAAAAGAGATGCGACCAAAAGACTTGGCCGACATCTATATGAGACCTCGTATGCCCGATTGGACGCATTTCACATCCAACCCAGCATACCTCGTCCGGCGCAGCAAAATATCATGGTAAAGGCTGCCCAGGCATTTCCCTCAAATGGGGGACCTTTAATCCGACGTAATTAGCCCATGCGCACTAAATAACGATGCATAAATAAATAAATGAAATCACATAGAGAAAGTAAATAACGGAATAATAAAATATATGCGACCAATAGACTTGGCCAACATCTATATGGGACCTCGTATGCCCGATTGGACATATTTGACATCCAACCAAGCGTACCTCGTTCGACACGGCAAAATATTGTGGTAAAGGCTGCCCTTAGGCATTTCCCTCAAATGAAGGACCTTTAATCCGACGTAATTAGCCCATGCGCACTGAATAATGATGCATAAATAAATAAATGAAATCACATACATAAAGTAAATAACGGAATAATAAACACAAACAATGAATGAACACAAAAATTAAATAACAAAAATTAAACACGTGCATGAATGTTTCTCAAGCGGTACGGGAAGTTGTATCCCAAGTACAGACCGCACTACCGTCCATTCGGATTCGGCTACGGAATTTATGTCTGGGTTTCCATCTGATATACCGCAAGAGATAGCACGCGATCATTATCCCAATATAAATAAAAATAGACGTGAAACATAATGATGCATGCGAGTGAACAATAATAAATAGCTGAAAAGATAAATAAATAATAGTAAAGGGTGCCCTCAAGTCTTACCTTTTAAATTGCTTCTCGGAAGTGCGTTACGCCGTCGCCGGAAGGGTTAATACTCCGTAACTTTTCTGGTTCACTGGTTCAACATTTTCATTCACTGTTTCACTATTTTGAGCCGCTGTTTTAGCTACTATTTTTGCTGCTGTTTTCTGCTGTTTTGGATCATTGTTTTTGGTGTTTCAGGGTTGTCTCTGGGGGGATTGTTTTTGGTAGTTCAGGGACTGTTTTAGGGGGTGATTTTCTGTCACTGATTCACTGGTTCAGGGGCTGATTTTCAGTGGTTTAGGGGACTATTTTCTTCTCGGTTATGGGGTTGGTTGGTGCGATGAAAGGCTGGTTGAAGGGTGCGTTTTTGTTTGCTTTGTGTTCGGTGAGAGGACTGGTTGAAGGGTGGTTGTTTTCGGCTGGTGGGGTCTTTATTTTTGTTGTTTGTTTATTCGGTTAGTGGCTTAGTTTCTTTGTTCAGGTGGCTGGCTTTTATTGTCGGTTTTGTTGGTTCTAGGGTTCACGGCTTGGTTTCAAGGTGATGGACTGCTCACTGTTTTGTTCGGTGGGGTTTCAGTTTGGTTCACGTGGTTGTTGGCTGTGTGAGTGTGTTTGGTGTGTGGGGTAATGGGCTGCTTGTGGCTTGGTTTTTTTGCTGGGTACTTGTTTCTTTTAGTAACGTTCACTCCAAGTCAGCATGCGCTGCTTTCGCTTGTGGGGTATTTATTGCTGTATGGTCGGTGATGCAGCTTGATTATTAGTTTGTGTATGTCGGTGTTAAGGGCTGGTTCACTTGTTTGTGAAGGGTGTGCCGTGAAGCTGTGTGTGTCTTAGTGGAGCCGTGTGTCTAGGGTGAGAGAGAGACTAGGTTTTCTGTTTTTTTCCTATGTTACTGCGGAGAGTATGTTTGAAGGGTCCTATTGGTTTTTGGCTTATGTGTTTTTGTTTGGAGGGTGGCTGCTGTGTTTTGTGAATGGCCGAGAGAGATGGAAGAGAGAGGAGTGGAGCTTAGAGAGAGAGGAGAAGAGAGAGGCGAGAGAGATTAGAGAGAGGCCATTAGGGTTTCCTTTGTGTTTGCCTTATGTGTGTTTGTTGAGAAGGAAAGAGGCCGTGTAGAAAAAATGAGAGAGCTTCGGGTTTTATCTTCTGTTGTGTTTTGTGCACTGCCGTGAATGTGAGGAAAGAAAAAGAGAGAGAGAAAATAGAGAGGCGAGAGGTAGAGAGATGAGATAATATGTGATGATCTTTGAGAAGAAGAGAGGAGTTGCTGTTTTTGAATGAGAGAGTGAGGGAGTGTATGGTTGCTGAGAAGAGAGTGTTAGGGTTTGGTTAGGTTATGTTTTTATAGTTGTGTGTTAAGGTTAGGGTTGTGCTTAGGGTTTTGTCTTGTAAGGAAATAAATCATGTAAAAAAGGATGTATTTTATTAAGTTATTTAGGGAAAGAATTTTGTAATTTTGGTGGGGATTGGATTCAAAATATTTTTAAATTTGGAAGGTGATTTGGGAGGGATTTGGCATGTGATTAAATGTGATTGAAATGTCTTGGATTGGGCTTGGGCGTGTGGGCCTAGAAGGATTGCATGGGTTTTGGATGGGTGTGTATAGGTATGTGGGCTCTTATAGGTTGCGGGGGTTTTGGGCCGAGGCTAATATTTAAAACAGAGATTAATCAAGCGAGCCCGAGGCTAAACAAATGAATTAAATTTGATAATGTATTAATTTTTAAACTTTCCATTTCGACGTCCGTTTCCCGCGACTTCCTCAACTTATCGGGTAGTGCCTCCATACGAGGCTCATCATTGAGCTTTATGTAAAAATACAGTGCCTACAATACCGCTGTTAGGGTTATTGTTCCAAGTGAGTGCTCTTCTAAGGGTTTGAATTCGACTCCAGTAGTTACTTAGTGCCAGTTTGTACTTCTAAGGAAGGTATTGTGGAGGTTGTAGATAAGAGGGAGGAGGGTGAATGCACTCATATGGTCACACTGCCTGTTAGAGATATTTCAGAGGATGGTTTAGCTGAGATTCTGCTTATATTCGTTTGTGATTCGCTGCTTTCTAATGATAACATGCTAGTTGTTAAGGCCAAAGACTTTATGGAGAAAAAGAAGCTGGATTATGGTAACAAGCCTAAGAATGGCTTAAGTGGTTAGAGGAGTCAGAAACGTCAATCCTCGAAAGGAGGCAGACGGTGATGATTTGCTTGGGTGTATTTCCTCCTTTATGTCTGTTTTTAATGATTTTTGGTTGTTGGAACATCCGGGATCTCAATGATCCTATGAAACAATCTGAAGTTAGGAGGTTCTTTCGTGATCAGAAACTTTCTTTGTGTGGTTAGTTGAAACTAAGGTGAAAGATATTAATTTTGTGAATGTTTCCCGAGCTATAAATCCTCGTGGAAGTTTTTTTTCCATCCCGATGTTCTTCCGTTTGGTCAAATTTGGGTTTGTTGGAATCCTAGTGATGTTGATGTGAGCATTTTTTTTGTTGGAATGTATGCCCTAGAGCTACATATGATGTAAACATGTGTTTTGAAATAAAACAATGCATTATTCATTTATCAAAATTTTTGTTTAATATTCGCATATTATAAATTATATTGAATACCCTAGATTACTTATGTGCCTTCAGACTTAGTGTATGAGTGTGATCTTCAAAATTTTCTTTGCCTTCTCCCTTTGTTGTAGTAACCAAGATCAATCCTTTGGTGTCCAATACTCAAAACCAACAAACCGAAGTGTGGGCTTCACTCACAAAGATTAAACCTCTAAACTATTTAGAGATTTAGGATGTCACAATGGTGTTTGGCTCTTTGGAATTTCAAATACTCTCACAACACTTGTGAATATTTGAAGTTCTTCTCTCTTTTCTCTCAAATTTTTTCTCACAACAATTGTGTGAATGTTTGCATAATGTTAACCTTAGGAAGTGAGAGAAATGGTAGAGATTATATTCTCTTACACAAGTCAACTAACCTTGTCATTAAGCATCTAATGCTTTCTTGCAATGGCCAACACAAAAATGTGAATGCCATACCAAAACATAAGAAATGTTAAGCTAAAAGACAATGGCTTTGTCATTAAGCATTCAATGCTTTCTTTCAATGGCAAACACATGAATGTGGAGGCCATACCAAAGCATAAAATGCATTAGCTAATGACAGATCTATTAGGTGTATCCAAGCCACCTAATAGACATAATTGCTTGGATGACATGGTAAACCATATGACTTTGTCTCCAATGGTAAATAAAAATCAATATATTAATAATGATTTATTTACCTTCAATTATGTTGTAGTAATTATCTCATAATTATTACTAACTTGATTATCTCATAATCAAAGAATTCTAGAAAACATTACGTTAAACTAATTTAACATAGTTTTCATTTGTGACGATAAATATTATTAATCTTATTAATAATATATAAATAAATATAATGTGAGCATATAATTAGACAATCTAATTATATTAGGTTTGCTACAGTTAATCGAGCTAGCACGGGGACCAAATGGACATACGGTTCCAAGCTCCAATAATTCCGAAATATTAATTAAACTCTTTAATCAAATATTACGAATTATTAACTCCGCGTTATTCCACTAAAAACTCAAAGTTGAACTCTCGTTACCGTAGATGGATTAAATAAACCGAATATTTTCGGTGTCCATCGATATAGTCATTACATATGGATATAACCCTTCACGAATATCTCATAAATAGAGCCGGGTCATAAGTCCGTTAAACCCCTCTAAATATTTTGTCTCTTAAGCACCATTGATTCTATAATGAACAATTAATTCATAATAATTATGAATATAAAATACTTTCTATTCGTAATAGAAAAGTTGAGCGCTCAAATTTTTCAAGTCTCGAATCAACTCTTAAAAGAGATATTAATCCGCTTCTCGTAAAAAGGAGTGAATTCCATATCTATGTAAGAAGTTCCCAGCTACATACCAAATCATATCCCCAAAATACGTAGTTATTGGCTGGGAATGCAACACCAACCTCACCATAGTAAATCAAAGGACATAACCTGTCATGCAGGAGTTCGTAATACACTCAGGATTAAGATCGAATCCATATATGACCATCTATTAGATAAAATGAATTTCTTCGGTTAACGGATATTAAAAGAAATTCGCATTTATCTGAGTCCAGTCCTATATGATCTTATCATACAAGGTGTCTCCATTCCCATGTCACTACATGAACGATCCCGGATCAAGATCGTCATACAAGTATAGAATGGACCGCAGCTATAGATAAACCACAAACAAAGTACCCTCCTTGTTCGCTCTCTATGGACTATTTACATTACTAACTTTAGACTTAAATCCTCTTGTGCATAAAAAATACACTAAGTCTAAAGGTACAAGAGTAATCAAGGTAAACAAGACAATTGGACAATATGCGATATAAATCAAACAACTTTGATAAAATGAATAATGCATTTATTATTATTATAAAAATCAATTACGTTTACAATACATGAAGCTCTAGGACATAAATCCTAACATTTGATGCATTGGTATCAGGTTGTATAGTTTTGTAAGGCTATTCCGCGCCATTTCTTTCTACTCTGGTTGACTATTCAAGGTGGCCTTTATACTCAGGATCGACTTATGAGGTTCGATATCTCTGCTTGCTCGAGATATGTACTCTATGGTTGTTCAGGGGAGGACGTTGATCACATTTTCTACCAATGCTCCTTCTCTGACCGGGTTTGGATGACTTGTTGGCCATGTGTGGGTTATGGAGTTCTCGAGTTTGGATACAGACTGTTGAGTGGATGTATCAGTACACCGACAGATCCTTATGTCATCTTCTTGTTCAGCTTTCGTTTGCAGTGTCAGTTTACTACATCTAGAGAGAGAGGAATGCCCGCACTCATGATGTGCCTCCTCGCCCTTTCAGTGTTCTACTCAGTGACATTGTATTTTCTGTTCGGACTCGTGCTAGTTTATTGCGGAGGGTGAGACCATCTTATGATAATAAATGGCTTCACCTCTCCTGGCACCTGCCCGATGACATCTTCGGATGGTCTTGTATTGTTTGTAACCTTTTGGCTCTTCTTGCAAGGAGGGCCTGTCCTCTCTAGTTGTCTGGGGTATGCCTCATTGCTTTTGTACATATTGGTTAATACCTTTACTTTATAAAAAAAAAAAAGTTTCTGGTTTGGGTCAGTCTTTACAGTGTTTCTTTTGAGTTTTGGACATCTAAGGGGCTGAGTTTTGTGGCTAGTGCGGTTGGATGCCCTCTTCATGCGGACCATATTACTCTTACTCGTACAAGGTTGAGTTATGCCCGAGTTTGTGTTGAAATTGATGCAAGGGATGATTTGGTTGAAGACTTCGATTTTCAGTGCTCTAACGGTATGTGGATTGAAGTTTGGGTTGAATTTGAGTGGGTTCCTATGAAGTGTTCTTCTTGTGGGGTTTTTGGCCACACTCTGGGTACTTGTCCTAGGAATGCCTCAAAGGAATAGAAGAGTAAGCCTACTGTAATGTGGGTGCCAAAATCTTCAAAACGTTCTGTTAGTATGAGGTCTAAAATGGAGAATGATGTGGAATAGGTGACAGTCTCTAGGAAAAAAAAGGGTATTCAGGGTGGCCTCTATACTCAAGATTATTTGTCACATTTCGATATCTCTGCTTGCTCGAGATGTGTCCTTTATGGTTGTTCAGAGGAGGATGTTGATCACCATTTCTTCCAACGCTCCTTCTCTTCACGGATATGGATAACTATGTTGGCTATGTGTGGGATAGATTGGAGTTCTCGGGCTTGGATGCAGACTGTTGAGTGGATTTATCAGTATACCGACGTGTCCTTATGTCATCTCCTTGTTCGTCTTTCGTTCGCAGCTTCTGTCTACTACATTTGGAGGGAGAGGAAATGCACGCACTCATGATGTGCCTCCTCGCCCTATCATTGTTCTTCTTAGTGACATTGTGTTTTCTGTTCGGACTCGTGCTAGTTTATTGCGAATGGTGGAACCATCTTATGATAATAAATGGCTTCACCTCTCCTGGAACTTGCCCGATGACATCTTTTGATGGTCTTGTGTTGTTTGTAGCCTTTTGGCTCTTCTGCTAGGAGGGCATGTCCTCTCTAGTTGTCTGAGGTATGTCCCTTTGCTTTTGTTCATTTTTGGTTAATATACTTACTTTATCCAAAAAAAACTAATTCTCCCTCAAACTAGAAGGATCCGACAGAAGAGACCGTGACATGACCCAGGCCGACAACAAAGCAAAAAACCCATTATAAGTACCAGAAGGGCAAATTACGAGGCAGAGGATAAAAAGACTCAGAGAAGCAATGGCGGGATTAGTTCAGAGTTTTATGGCCGATTGCAACAAACAAATAGAGACGGATGTGGGCTTCAATAGAGAGGGCCCAAAGCCACTTCACTTGGCCCAAATCAGTTTTGAAAGAAGCTTCACAGGCCCTTGAAGACTTGAAGACTTTGGTATTTTTGTAATTTAGCCTTTAGGGGCATTGTTGTCTTTATGCCTTTAGGGTTTCTCTTTGTAACACTATTTAAGCTTTCTTTCTTTTTCATTTTTGAGGATTATTGAACGAAATTTGTAAAACTCAAAAGCTTAAAGCTTTGGCTATGGCCGAATTCTTGTAAGGGAGGGATTCCCCTTTTCAAGTTTGAATCGACTTATCTAAGTTTGGCAACTTAGTGCGTCTCCATTGCTAGCAAAACACTACAAGGATTCATCTTAAAGGTTCTCAAGGGCAAGTTCTTTGTGGGTCTTCTTTGTGGCCTTGGAAGGATTTTGTTCCTACAAAATCAAATTCGCGGTACTTGGGGTTATGTCTGTTGCTTGCGGTTTGCTTGGATTTCGAATCCAAGTGGGTTTCTTGTCATTTGGTATCTAGAGCTCAGGGTTCCAAGGTCTGATTTTCCTATCTTTACTTTTAGTTTGATTCTGTTTTTATTTTCGTTCTTTGTTATTTTCGTTTTAGTTCTTGTTGGATCTTGTTTCTGTTTTCGTTTTGTTTATTTATGGATCTGATTTTGTTGTGATTTGCATATCAGTTCATCTTTTATCATTTTCCAGTTCTGGGTTTTTGTTATGTTCTTCATATCAGTTCGTCATATACTTTATGTTCTTTAGCATATGTTGAAGAAATAAGCATATTCTTTGGCGGCTGTGTGATTTGTTTCTAAAACCCTAGTGAAGTCTGAAATCAGACCCTGAAACTTAGCCTTTGAATTCATACCCTGAAATCAGACTCTGAAATCAGACCCTGAAACTTAGCCTTTGAATTCAGACCCTGAAATTAGACTCTGAAATCAGACCTTGAAACTTAGCCTTTGAAATCAGACCCTGAAACTTAGCCTCTGAAATCAGCCTCTGAAATTAGACCCTGTCCAGTAGCCTCTGAAATCAGACCCTGAAATCAGACTCTGAAATCAGACCCTGAAATTTAGACTCTGAAATCAGACCCTGACCAGTGGCCTCTGAAATCACACCCTGAATTCAGACCCTGAAATCAGACCCTGATCAGACTCTAAAATCAGGCCCTGAAAACCAGCCTCTGAAATTAGAACCTAACTCAGCCTCTGAAATCAGAACCACAATATCAGCATCTGACGTTATCAAAAATGAAAGGACTTGAGTGATAGTGATCACTTGAACGAAAAAAAAAGAGTAAAAAAGTGAAATTTTTTGGTTGAATTTAGTTTGTTCCATATTATCATTTAGGTGCCCGTGGAGGGTATCCCATCAAAATTTCTATAGAGGTGCCAAATTTTCTCCCGAAATTGCATACGACCGTGAATTTGCATGCTTATTTTTTTTCCATTGTGCCAATTGTTTACTTCTTTATTCTAATTACTCTAGCTTAAGTATTATTGATTGAGTCTTCGTCATTGCTATTCCTGTTCGCATTTTGTTTCCGCCTGCCCTATATATATTATTGGGTCCGTTGTGTTTCATGCTAGCTTGAGGACTACACTTGGTTTTGTATTCCTGGATTGAGTGTGATTCACATTTGAATCGAGGAAGAACTCAAGAGTGGGAAAAGGCAGTGATTGTGAGCACAGTATCGGGTAAAAGCCAATAGAGTGCAAACACGAGTGGAGTGATATCATTCGAGTATAAACACATGAGATTGTGAGGATTTACATATTTGATTTACTTTCTTGTTATTTCTAATCTGTTTGTTTAGTGTTGAGATGGCAGGTCTAACCACTGATGAAAAGCTTGAGGCTTTGGATAGAAAATTTACAGATATGATGGAGAACATGAATACTGCTTTGGAGAGATTGTCCAAAAGTGTAGAGAGTATTCAAACTGGTAGCGGTCCCAGAGCACCACCAGCCCAGCATATACCACCACCTCAGAATGTACCACCACCTCATAATGTGCCACCTCGATGTGTACCACCACAGTATGTACCACCAGATGAAGAGGAAACTGAAAATGAGTTTGATGATTCTGATGGTCTTGATGATGAGGAGGAGAGATTTTAGCATGGGCATGATAGGAGGCCTAATAGTAGGTTTGATAGGAGGAATGATATGAGGGATAGACGGTTTGATGATAGGGGTGCATTTGATGCCAGAAGATGGGATTATGAAAGACGATGATATGGTAGACGAGGAGATGTAGATGGTGATCTAGGCAGCATCAAGATCAAGATACCAACATTCCACGACAAGAATGATCCTGAAGCTTATTTAGAATGGGAAAAGAAAATAGAATTGATTTTCAACTGTCATCAGTACTAAGACGAGAAGAAGATCAATCTGGCAGCAATTGAGTTTACCGATTATGCTATGATTTGGTGGGATCAACTTGTCTCTACTCGAAGGAGAAATTATGATAGACCGGTTCAGACATGGGCAGAACTTAGAGGTCTCATGAGAAAGAGATTTATACCCAGCCATTACTATAGGGAATTGTATCAGAAACTACAGCATCTGTATCAGGGGACCAAGAGTGTTGATGACTATTACACCGAGATGGAAGTTGCATTGATCAGGGCAAATGTAGTTGAGGATGCAGAAGCTACTATGGCACGATTTCTAGGGGGCTTGAATAGAGAGATTGCAAACATGGTGGAGTTGCATCACTATGTTGATTTGGAGGATATGCTTCACATGGCTATCAAGGTAGAAAGGCAACTCAAGAAAAGGTCAACTTCCAGATTTGGTACTCAGGCTACTTCTTGTCAAGCGAGATGGAGGCTTTGACAAGCCTAGAGGCGAGTTCAGTGGAGGCTTTAATAAGCCTAGGGCCGAACCTAGTGCCAAGGGTAAAGAGGCTGCAGAACCGAGCAAAACTAGACCAAAACCTGAGGGTGTAGCTACTAGAACTAAGGATGTAAAGTGTTTCAAATGTTTGGGCATGGGACACTATGCTTCACAATGTCCCAATAGGCGTACCTTAGTGATTGATAAAAAGAGTGGAGAGGTGTATTCTACCGATAGTGAGGTTGAGGAGGAGATGCCAGAGTTGGAGGATGCTAGTGACCATGAGGGAGCTGCATAACCGCTGAATAACTTATCCTTAGTTGTCAAGCGTGCTTTGAGTGCACATGTCATAGAGGATGAGAGTGTGTAGCAGAGGGAGAACATATTCCATACTAGGTGCCGTGTGAATGGCAAGGGGTGTAGTATGATCATCGATGGGGGCAGTTGTACTAATGTTGCTAGCACAGCTTTGATTGAGCGATTAGGGTTGAGTTGTTTGATACACCCGAAGCCTTACAAGTTGCAGTGGTTAAATGATTGTGGGGAAATAAGTGTGACAAAGCAGGTATTGTTGAGCTTTACCATTGGGCCATACACAAATGATGTCCTATGTGATGTGATACCGATGCATGTTGGGCATATTCTTTTGGGCAGGCCGTGGCAGTTTGATAAGAAGGTTATTCATGATGGGTTCAAGAACAAGTACTCTTTTCAGCATAAGGGAAAACCCATTACATTATACCCACTTACACCTCCACAAGTCCATGAAGATCGGGTTAAGTTGCAACTTGAGCGTGACAATGAGAGAGCGAAGGGAAACACCACCTTTGGTGAGACTAGTGAGAGTGATGTATCCGGTGGGAAAAATAAGGCCAATGCCGTGGGAGTTCCCAATGGGAGTGTGAGTGAACGTGAGGGGGAAACAAAAGGGAGAGTTAAAAAGAGTTTCTACATGGGTGAGGGTGAAGCGAGGAAAGCATTCAAGGCTAGCAAGCTCATGCTATTGTTAGTCTATAAGGAGCCTCATATTTATTTTACTAACACTGACACTTTACTTCATGTGTCTATTTCATCTCTTTTGCAGGATTATAGTGACGTACTGACAGAGGACATACCTAGTGGGCTTCCACCCATTAGAGGTATTGAGCACCAGATATACTTCATACCTGGAGCAGTCATTCCTAACAGACCGGCTTAAAGGAGCAATCCTGAGGAGACAAAGGAGCTACAAAGGCAAGTACAAGAGTTGATGGACAAGGGATATGTAAGGGAAAGCATGAGTCCTTGTGCAGTACCAGTGCTTCTAGAACCTAAGAAAGATGGGACGTGGCGTATGTGCGTTGATTGCCGAGCTATCAACAATATTATGGTAAAGTATCGTCACCTCATTCCTAGACTAGATGACATGTTGGATGAATTGCATGGTTCCAAAATTTTTAGTAGATTGATTTAAAGAGTGGATACCATCAAATTCGCATGAGAGAGGGAGATGAGTGGAAATCTGCATTTAAGACTAAGTATGGCTTGTATGAATGGTTAGTTATGCCATTTGGTCTTTCAAACGCACCTAGCACATTTATGAGATTGATGAATCATGTTATGTGTGCATTTTTAGGTAAGTTTGTTGTGGTTTATTTTGATGACATCTTAGTTTACAGTAAAATAGTGGATGAGCATGTTATGCATTTGAAGCATGTTCTTGATGTGTTAAGGCAAGAAAAATTGTATGCTAACTTTGATAAGTACACTTTTTGTATGGATAGAGTTATTTTCCTTGGATTTGTTGTGAGTACAGATGGCATCGAGGTAGATTTAGAAATTTGAAGGCAATTCAGGATTGGCCAACACCAACAACAATGACAGAAGTCAGAAGCTTCCATGGATTAGCAAGCTTCTACCGTAGATTTGTTAAAGACTTCAGTAGTATTGCAGCACCACTGACTGAAGTAGTGAAGAAGACTGTTGGCTTCAAATGGGGTGAAGAGCAGGAGCGCACATTCCAGGATCTGAAAATGAAGTTGTGCAGTGCACCAGTCTTGGCACTACCCAACTTTGAGAAGACATTTGAGATTGAGTGTGACGCATCCGGGATAGGCATTGGAGCGGTTCTTATGCAAGAAAAGCGACCACTAGCTTACTTTAGTGAGAAGCTGAATGGAGTAGTTTTGACGTACCCCACATATGACAAGGAGTTGTATGCGCTAGTGCGAGCCCTTGAGACTTGGCAGCATTATTTGTGGCCTCGAGAGTTTGTGATCCATACAGATCATGAATCATTGAAGCATCTGAAGGGCCAAGGTAAGCTGAACAAACGACACGCAAAATGGTTAGAGTTTGTTGAGACATTTCCATATGTAATCCGCTACAAACAAGGTAAGGAAAATATTATCGCCGATGCACTATTGCGAAGGTATGCTTTACTTCCTTCATTGAGTGCAAGAATGCTTGGGTTTGAATTTATTAAAGAACTTTATGCTAGTGATATTGACTTTAGTACTATCTATGCTGCATGTGAAAAGTCTGCTTTTAGTAAGTTCTACCAACATGATGGGTTTCTATTTAGGGAGAATAGATTATGCATTCATGAGATAATGGTAGCTACTGTAGCCATCATATCTTAGCCATAGTCATAAATGACTTTCTCACCCAAAGTATCCATAATTGGACCCAGCGGATGCCAGTTATCAAACCACAGCAACGTCTTCTGACCATTCCCAATCCTAAACCTCATCCTCCGACGAGCCCATGAACGAATCTCCAAAATCTTCAGCCAGCTCCACGAACAATCTCCAGGACACGACACCTCCCAAAAGCTACGCCCACGAAGCAGGTAAGACTGAACCCAATTCGACCAAGAGGAAACCTGACCAGAGCAAAGAAACCATAAATGTTTAACAATTGCCACTCTATTCCAAGCATCCAAATTTTAATCCCAAATCCCCTTCTTCCAAAGTTAAGCAAACTCTACACTAAGCCACCTTCGCCCCCGAAAAAATAAGCTCACTACCCTTCCAAAGGAAAGATCTGATAGTCATCTCCACCTTCCTAAGGATGACCAATAAACTTGAATGGAGAACAATACTGACATGATGAGCTGAAGCCGCCCCCGCATACAAAAGAAACCTACGACTCCAACTCTTGGCACGCCCAATAATACACTCAATAAGGGAAGCACAGTCTGAGGCCCGAAGCTTAACTCAAAGAAATACTCATGATCAATAAAAAAACACTCAAGGAAAGAATGTTAACCATGTTATACTGATCATAAATTAACAAGAAACAACTAGAAATAACAAAGAAACAACAATGGCTGAAACTTAGGTTACAAAACCCAAAACAACAAAAACCAAGAGTCAAGATGAATTAGTATCTTTTGTTTCTTCTTTTTGTTAATATATACTTATCTTATCCAAAAAGAAAAGATGAACAAGTATCTTGATGACCAACAAACACAATAAAAACTAAATCAAAAACACAAAGTAAAGATAGAAAAATCAGACCTTGGAACCCTAAACTCTGATACCAAATGACGCGGAACTCACTTGGAGGATTAGGCCAAGCAAACCCCTCACAACGGATAGAACCCTAAGAACCGTGAATTTGATTTTGTAGGAACAAAACCCTTCCAAGGCCACAAAGAAGACTCACAAAGAACTTATTTTTGAGAACCCTTAAGATGATTCCTTGTAGTGTGTCTATTCCTATAGATCTGCTTATTATTGATTGGAAATTTGAAACAAATATTCAAAAAAACGATTACTTAATTACAGTATTGATTTTGGAATTTGTATTTTTGTGGTAATTGCGTTGAGTATTGTCCAACAAATTATTTATCAATGACTAAGAATATGAACTTGCTACTTATGACCGTCATGAATTGAACTATAATCCATTGTTGTAATGTTCATGAATGGTTCAAACTATTCCAAAGATTTTCATTTGAATCTTTGGAATGTTGGTGATGAGCTTACTTCCTTGTAGGTATTTAGGTCATACCTAATAGACATAAATTGTTGGAGAGTAACCATTATCATAATAATGATGTAATTACTTAATTATCATATAATAATTATCTCATAATTATTACTAACTTGATTATCTCATAATCACAATGTGATTATCTCATAATTAAATAATTCTGGAAAACATCATATTAAACACATTTAATATAGTGTTCATTTGTGACAAATTATATTATTAATCTTATTAATAATATATAAATTTATATGTGAGTATATGACACGAATCCAGCCATTCAAGGAACATTAGATGTCATGGCTAGTAATATGGTAGAGCCTTTACAAGTTCCAACAGGGTCAATCACACGCCAGAAAGCTAAGAAGATCAGAGACGCAGTGGCGGGACTAGCACAAAGTGCCATAGTCGAGTGTGACAGACAACCCCATGGCATATTGGCGTCACATGAGGGCTTCAATGGAGTGGGTCCAAAGCTATTTCACATGGCCCAAGTCATTCTAGAAGACGCGCAATAGCCGATTTTGAAGATATGACCATTTTGAAGAATTTGGCCATTTTATGCCTTATATGTAATTCGGCCAAATGAGCTTGTATTTTGACCTTTTGCTTGACATGTTGACTCTAGTTAGGCTATTTGTAACTTAGTTAGCTAGATCATTTGGGTCAAATTGGATTAGAACTAAGTTAGTTAAAGGACCTATTAGGCATTCTTTAGAAAAGATGCCCATTTTGTTGACTTTTTCTTTTTGATCTTTTTGCCACTTGCATAAAGATCTTGGTGGGGATATTTGTAATATTTAGTAAATGACTACTTAGGGCTTTAGCTTTATGTAGCCATTGGTCTTTTTACCTTTTGAAGGGCATTTTAGTAAATTTGCCTTATCCTATATATTGTAAACTGTCTTCTTCAATAAAAAAACTTGCAAATTTCGAATTTCTTCAAAGAAAAATGGCTATGGCCGAATTTCAAGCTTAAGGGAGGGATTCCCCTTTGTTTCAGCTTTGACTTATCTAAGGCGTGGCAACCTTGGTGGCATCTCCGTGCTAGCAGAACACTGCAAGGAATCATCTTAAGGGTTCTCAAAGACAAGTTCTTTGTGGGTCTTCTTTGTGGCCTTGGAAGGGTTTTGTTCCTACAAAATCGAATTCGCGGTTCTTGGGGTTCTATCCGTTGTGAGGGGTTTGTTTGGCCTTAAACATCCAAGTGAGTTTCGCGTCAGTATATAATTAGACAATCCTATTATATTAGGTTTGCTACAGTTTATCGAGTTAGCTCGGGGACCAAATGGACCTACAGTTCCGAGCTCCAATAATCTCGAAATATTAATTAAACTCTTTAATTAAATATTGTGAATTATTAACTTTGCGTTATTCCACTAAAAATTTGAAGTTGAACTCTCGTTACCGTAAATGGAAAATATAAGCTGAACAACTTCGATGTCTATCAATATAGTCATTACATACGGATTGAAATATCTCATAATTAGAGCCGGATCATAAGTTCGTTATACCCCTCTAATTATTTTATACCTTAAGTACCATTGATTCTCTAATGAATAATTAATTCATAACTATTATGAATTTTAATCTTTCTATTCGTAATAGAAAGAGTTGAGCGATCTAATTGTTCAAGTACCGAATCAACCCTTAATAGAGATACTCTTTTACTTCTCGTAAGAAGTGTCTATGTAAAACGTTCCCAGCTACACACAAAACCATATCCCCAAAATACTTAGTTATTGGCCGAGACTGCTACACCAACCTCACCTTAGTAAATCAAATGATATAGCCTGTCATGCAGGAGTTCGTAGTACACTCAGGATTAAGATCAATCCATACATGAGATATTCATTTCTTCAGTTAACGGATATTATAAGATATTCATTTCTATCTTGGTCCAATCCTATATGATCACATCATACAAGGTGCCTCCATTCTCATGTCACTACATGAACGATCCCGGATTAAGGTCGTTATACAAGTATAGAATGGACCGCAGTTATAGATAAATCACAAGCAAAGTAACTGCGTGCCTTGCAGGATAACCCCCTAGTGACTCTTTCTTGTTAGGTGAGTAGGCATGTTTTTCTCTTTTGTATG
The DNA here is from genome assembly GCA_019454045.1 of Zanthoxylum bungeanum. NCBI lineage: Eukaryota > Viridiplantae > Streptophyta > Magnoliopsida > Sapindales > Rutaceae > Zanthoxylum > Zanthoxylum bungeanum. The sequence continues at coordinate 16,268 of SKCR01017587.1, read as the reverse complement.
GTAACCTAAGTCGGGCTGAAGAGGGTTTAGTTCGACAGAAATCTCGTGCTCAATGGCTTAACCTTGGGGATAAAAAATACGAAGTTCTTTTTCCAAGCTATGAAACAACATCATCGTCGAAACAAGATTACTTCTATTTCTAAGGAGGATGAGACTCGCATGAAGGATGATGCACTGGTGAGGGAAGAGATTGTGTCTTTCTATGAGACTCTTTTGGGGCCTCAGCCTAGTTTGCTCCTATATTAATAGGGATCGTCTTTTTCTAGCTATAACTAAGTATATGTCTGATGAGCAGAGGAATTCTCTTGCTCGGGAGGTTTATTCTGAGGAGATGGGTTTAATTCGGGCTTCTTTAAAAAGGCTTGGAGTATTGTAGGAGATGATGTCCTTCATGCTATTCACTATGTCTTTTGTTCAGGGAGACTTTTGAAGCAGGTAAATGTTATGGCAATTGCTTTGATTCCGAAGATTCCTAATCCATCTCAGGTTAAGGAATTCTGACCTATATCTTGTTGCAATACTATTTACAAGTGTATTGCCAAGCTTACTGCGAATCAGATTAAGGTTGTTCTTCCCTCTTTGGTCAGCCCTAATCAAGCTGCTTTTGTTGCGGGTCGGCGTATTAGTGACAACATTCCGTTATGCCAGGAGTTGGTGAGGAATTATCATCGGAGTGGTGGGATCCCAAGATGTGCACTTAAGATTGATTTGATGAAGGCTTATGATACTTTTTTTTGGATAAGGTAAGTATATATTAACAAAAGAAATAGACAAAAACACAGGGGCATACCCCAGACAGCTAAGGAGGACAGGCTTTCATAACAACAAAGCTAAGAGATACAAAGGAAATAAAAACATCAAAAGATGTCCTCAGACAGATGCCAAGAGAGGTGAAGCCATTTATTATCATAAGATGGTCTCACCTTAAGTATGCAATAACCTCGACTTGTATAGTTTAGCGAGATTATTTGTGGTCGTCATAATTTACGAGTGGATAAATTATGGACACGAAATTTGATTCCATGACTGATAAACCAAAACTTAGAGAGTCCCACAATATGAAGTATACTCGTTGAGCACTTGAGCAACACGTTATGAATAATACAGATTATTCTTAATACTTTATCAGATTAAATAAGTTAATTCGAATCGTTTAACAGTTAAACGAAAAATACATGCATAAGGGCATTTAGGTCATTTCTTAATTAATATGTATTTGTATTTAATATATGATTTTATTAAATACATATTAATTAATTGTCAAATAAGATATTTAACATATATCATAAATATATGTATTTTGATTATTTAAAGTAAATATGATACATATATTTAGATATTTGTATTTAAGTAATTATTTAATTATTTAATTGTTAAATAATTAAAATAATTAAAATATAAATATCTAAAGTGATATTTATGTTAGGAAATGATTAAAGTGTAAATATTTGACTTATTTATATTTATGGTTAAATGTAATAGTTATCAAATTGGATTTGATAACTTTGGCTTGATTTTTTATTTTGGTTAAATGAAAATTTTTCCTTGACAAAAATAGCCCCTTAAATTTCAGCTAAAGAGAGTATAAAAAGGTAAATGTTTTTCCTTTGCTTCGTTAATGTTAACATAGCCTCCAAATGAAATAAAAATTTTTCCAATTATTTTAGAGAAGAAGAAGTTCAACAAGAACAAAGGTAATGAAGATTTTGGAAGATAAGGTAATCATTAGTTTTCTTTAACTTAGAATATTATTTTATTTTTCTTGCTTGAATTTTTATGTTGTAGAGATTCTTACAAAAGTTGTAGAGATTCTTTACACTCTAAAATTTGGGGCTTTTTGATTTGGTTGATGGATTTGGTGGTTAGATGCATGTGTGAAGTTAGATTGAGTAATATTAGTGTAATATTAGTTCATTTTTATCATATGATGACTTGTTGCCATTCTAGAGTGTTATGACCACTCTTGTAAAACCTAAAATTATTCTTGAGTACTTCATTGGTGGTAGCATGAAAAATGATTATTTTTGCATCCAGATCAGATCTGGAAATTCTGGAAATTTCTTGATGAAAAAATGTTATTTAAATATATTGGATGTGTATTGGGCACTGGAATAATTACCGTAAACTATTTCAGAGAGAAAATACGTGAAAACGGTGAAAAATAGAGTTACCGGGTGAGTTCAGGCTTACGGATAACGGCTGCCCAAATAGTGAATTGGTCACTGTTCGGGCAGCCCATGAACTGCTCAAATACTATTGGGGCTGACCTGGGCAGCCCCATGTGTATTGGTTGGTCGGTTCGATCAAAAGCATATTTTTTACTATTTTATGGAAAAATATTTTCGTAAAAGTTTCGCGATGTTTTCTAAATTAATTATGTCATTATTTGATATCGATATAATATGTATAGGTGAAATATGAATGAATTATTTATATGGGATATTGAATAATTTATTCGGTAAGTTTAAAAGTGTATTGGTTGGTCGGTTCGGTCAAAAATGTTTTTTTTATACTATTTTGTGGAAAAACGTTTTCATAAAAGTTTCACGATATATTCTAAATTAATTATGTAGTTATTTGATATCGATATAATATGTTTAGGTGAAATATGAATGAATTATTCATATGGGATATTGAATAATTTATTCGGTAAGTTTAAAAATTTTAAAGTTATGATTTCGCCAGAACCGCGTCTTCCGATGCGTCTGACCCCAATAAAATGGTATCAGAGCAAGTTTGATCCTACATCCATTACATTTGTCATGCTTGATATATGATATTTAATCCATTTTTTTTATTTCTACATGCATGTGAAATTTAATTTGATTAAAATAAAGGTGTATGTCACTTTTTAGGAAAATCCACGTTTAAAAAGTTATTAAAGTGACTAGTATTAGGAATACTTGTTTCTTGGTCCGCCTTGTCAGTATGGATGCGAATGATTTCTTGATGTTGTAACTGTATCGTGCCAAAGCTATGCAGTTATGGCTGATGGTAGTTCATTTGCGCCGGTAGAACTTATATGATAAGAGACAAATTCAAGTGAAAATGGAAATCCTAAACGTGCCAAAGTTGTCAAGACTATATCGGTAGCTTGAGTTTTTCATTGACAAGTGAAGCCTTGATACGCCTCATGTGAACGTGCCAAAGCTGTCACAATGAGAAACGGTCATGACTAAAATCAGGAGTCACAGTGAGTGTGATTGACAATGAGTTGTCTACTTGTGAGTATACATAGGCGAGAACGTGCCAAAGCTGTGATCAAACATATGAATTTATGGCAATTAGTTCTAAGGTTATTCAATGAATATGATTCTTACTCAATATGATTCTTCTACTATTCTATCGTGATGGAATTGGTTAGTGGGAGGAATCGAATCTTGTAGGATTTGATTCGTTTCATATTGAGTGTTACCTAATTGTTTCAATGAATCCTTCACCTTAGTTTCAACTAAACCTGAAAAAGAAAAATGCTCTCAACCCTCTCGTCCCTCCCGGCGATCCCGGTGAGCCTTGAGCCGTGATTCGTGCCTGACATTTTCTACCCCTTTACTGTTTCAACCCTTCAAATCCGTTCTACCTTTATTTCCCCTTTCCTCCCTTAATTGTCTCATTTTGTTTTGTTTCTTTGACCCTTTTTTGAGCTCTCTCCCCTGCTCGCCCTCTTCATTCCCCTCATTCTTCATCACTTCCCCTCTATTTAAGTGATGTCGGTCTCTAGCTTGCCGGTTTTGGGGCCGCGCCGACCTGCACGGGGTCATTTGGCTGTCAGATCTGTGGAACGTGAACCTTCCTTAGCGTTTCTCGTTGCTACTTTGCCATTTTTGGGTACTGGTTCTGTATATCCCGGTCCTTCATCAGGTCCTTCTGCTTCTATTTCGGCTTTGTCGGACCAAGTTTTGCCAGGGAAGGGTGACTTTCATTTGGTTTGCTCTGACTCTGTGATCGGCAGTAGGGGATCTCGGTGCCCTACCGGTGAGAAGGTTATGTGTGATGTGCGATCTGTTTCTTCTCCCTTCTGTGAGGTTTCAGGTTTGATTGTGTGTGATTGTGGTTTGGGTGTGGCTGTTAGTGAGGAGCTTGTTGGCACTGGAGGGGTTGTTTTGGCCGATTCAGGTGTTTCCATGGGTCAAGGTGTTTCGGTGACTAGTTCTGGGGGGGTTGTGATTGCTTATGTAGTGAATATCTCTATTCATGTTGTTGTGACTAGTGACGCCGTGACTGTGAGTGCTTTTGCTGGTGGTTTTTAGGCAATGGAAGTGCCTGTTATCCCTTCTGGTTTACGCCCTGTAGGTGAGGATATGGTCTGTAATGCTATGACTGTCTTGGCAGATTCTTGTGCTACCGTGGGTAAGGGTGTTATTTCAGTGAATGTTTCTGGGGGCTGATGTTGGCTCGGTTGTGTGTAATTTTGCTCCTGTGGGTGTGGATGGTGATGCTATATGTGTGAGTAATTCTTTTGGTGATTCTAGGACAGTGTCTGTTCCGGTTGGTAGTGTGACTATTCCGACTTCTGTTATTGATTCGCCGGTAGTGAGTTTGAGTGGTTCAGTTGATGATGTTATTAATTCTGGGGTTGCCAAGACAGTTGGCGAATGTTTGAATGTTCAAGCGTCTATACGTTCGGGGTTTGGGGGCGATGGATTTGGAGGTACCTTGAGCTATGTTAAAGTGTTAAATGGTTCTAACGGTGTAGATAATCCTGATTCGATGTCTACGTCTACTACCTTGCATTATGTCAAACCGAATGTTATTGATGGATTGATTAAAGTGTGTCCCCCTTTGGAGGTTGCTGAAGAAGGAAGTGTATTCTAGCGTAGCACTTTAGTTGGGTATTTTATGGGTAAAAGACTACCGTTCCAAGTTGTAAACTCTATTACTCACAAGATTTTGGGGAGGCTTGGCTTACGGGAGGTTCTGACCTCTGACAATGGTTTCTTCATGTTTAAATTTGACAGTTTTCAAGAAGCTTGTGCGGTTTTGGATAAAGCCCCGTGGCATATGGCTAATAGGCCGTTGGTTCTCAAGCTTTGGCAACTGGGTTTACCTTTGACTAAGGAGGACCTCTTTAAAGTTCCGGTGTGGGTTAGACTTTTCAATCTGCCTTTCGAGTTTTGGATTGCTAATAGACTTAGTTTCATGGCCAGTGCGGTTGGTAAACCTCTCAATGCTGACCATATTACCCTTTCTAAAAAAAGTCTCAGTTTTGCTCGAGTTTGTGTTCAAATTGATGCTCAGAACCCTCTGGTAGAGAATATTGACTTCCAGTGTCCTAATGGTACTCGTTTATAGGTTAGGGCCGAATTCGAGTGGGTTCCTGTGAAATGTGCTACTTGTGAGGTTTTTTATCATTCGTTGAATTCTTGCCCTAGGAAGGCTCCTAGTAGGGAGGAAAGTAAGCCTTCTCAGACCTGGGTTCCTAAGTCCTCCACTCTTACTACGGGTACAGCTGTTATGGTTGAGGCGGTTAAGGATAAGGAGGGTGCATAAATTTCGGTTTCTAAGAAGAAGAGAGGTAAGGCAGCGACTTTGACCACTCCCGTTAGTTCGAGTGGCGATGTGATTCCGGGTGATTCTGCTAACAAGGTTTTTATTTTGGGTGAGTGCTTTACTAAGAGTTTGGAACCGGCTCCGGTAGTTTCTTCTGTGCTAGTTGATACGTCTAAGGAAGTTGTTATGGAGGCTGAGGGTTAGAGGGAGGAGGGTCAATGTTCTCCTATTACACCACTGCATGTCAAGGATCTTCCTGAGGCTGCTTTAGCTGAGATTCCACCTATTGGGGTTTATGATTCGCCCCTTCCCAATGATAACAGTTTGGCTGTCAAGGCTAAAGATTATTTGGAGAAAAAGAAATTGGTTTATGGTTATAAATCTAAGAAGGGTTCATGAGGTAAGAGGAGTCAGAAACGACAGTCCCCGAAAGAGGGTAGACGGCGTTGATCTGCTTGGGTGGGTTCTTCTTTCCTTTTTGTTTTTATGATTTTTGGTTGCTGGAATATTCGGGGTCTCAATGACCCTATGAAACAAGCTGAAGTTAGGAGGTTTTTTCGTGATAAAAAGCTTTCTATGTGTGGTTTAGTTGAAACCAAGGTAAATGATATTACTTTTGTGAGTGTCTCTCGAGCAATAAATCCTTCATGGAAGTTCTTTTGCCATTCAAATGTTCTTCCGTTTGGCCGTATTTGGGTTTGTTGGAATCCTAGTGATATTGATGTGAGCATTATTCGTTCTTCGTCTCAAGCTATACATTGTCGTGTGACATGATCCAGCCCATACATGGAGCATCAAAGGACAAGGCCAGTAAAATAATAGACCCATTACAAGTACTAGAAGGGCCAATTACAAGACAGAAGACCAAAAGACTCAAAGTAGCAATGGCGGGATTAGTTCAGAGTTTTATGGCCGATTGCAACAAACAAATAAAAACGCATGTGGGCTTCAATGGAGAGGGCCCAAAGCCACTTCACTTGGCCCAAATCAATTCTGAATGAAGCTTCACAGGCCTTTGAAAACTTGAAGACTTTAGTATTTTTGTACTTTCGCCTTTAGGGGCATTGTTGTCTTTATGCCTTTAGGGTTTTTTTTGTAACACTATTTAAACTTTCTTTCTTCTTCATTTTGCATCATTCACGAATTTGAGAGAACATTGAAGCTTTTATGCTTTTGGCTATGGCCGAATTCTTGTGAGGGAAGGATTCCCCTTTTCAAGTTTAAAATCGACTTATCTAAGTTTAGCAAGCTTAGTGGCGTCTCCATTGCTAGCAAAACACACTGATTTCATGTTTCGAGTTATCATGGGCAATGTTTCATGGTGGTTTAGGGCTGATCTTGGATGGGTTTTGTTTTTACAAAATCATTGATTAAGGTTCTTGGGGCTTAGAGAAAAATACTTGGGGTTTGCTGGATTCGCATCCTAGTGAGTTTCCTGTCATTTGGTATCAGAGCTCAGGGTTCCAAGGTCTGATTTCCTATCTAAATTCGTTGTTTGATTCTGTTTTAATTTTCGTTCTTTGTTGTTTTCGTTTCAGTTCTTGTTGGATCTTGTTTCTATTTTCGTTTTATTATTTCTGGGTTAATACCTTGTTCTGAAATTCTTCTGTCAAAATCTGGGTTTTATTGTGTTCTTCATATCAGTTCTTCATATTTATTTATTTCTGGATCTAGGTTTTATTGTGTTCTTCATATCAGTTCGTCATATTTGTTTATTCCTGGATCTGGATCTGGGTTTTTGTTGTGTTCTTCATATAGTTCGTCATTTACATTCTATTCTTTAGCATATGTTGAAGTTGAAGAGATAAGCATGTTCATAAACGGATGTGAGAATTATTCCTGAAAACCTAGTGAATCAATTTTTTTTTTTAAAAAAAGAGAAAAAAAAAAGAACATCAGTGAGTTGAACATCATCATCAGACTTCTTAAAGAATTAGACTTTGAATCCCATTTCATATCAGACTTGAACATCAGTGAGTTGATACTTAGCCTTTTTTTTTTGACTTGGGTGGCAGTGATCACTCGAGCCAAAAAAAGAGTAAAAAAGTCGAAAAATTTGGTTAAATTTAGTTTGTTCCATATTATCATTTAGGTGTCCGTGGAGGGTATTCCATCAAATTTTCTATAGAGGCGCCGAATTTTCTCCCGAAATTGCATACGACCGTGAATTTACATGCTTATTGGTTTCTCATCGTGCTAATTGTTTATTTCCTTATTCCAAATACTATAGCTTAAGTATTATTGATTGAGTCTTCATTATTGCTATTCTTATTCGTATTTTCCCACTTGCCATATATATATATTATAGGGTCTTTGTGTTTCATGCTTGCTTGAGGACTACACTTGGTTTTGTATTCTTGGATTGAGTGTGTGATTCACATTTGAATTGAGGAAGAACTCAAGAGTGGTAAAAGGTAGTGATTGTGAGCACAATATTGGGTAAAAGCCAATAGAGTGCAAACACAAGTGGAGTGATATCATTCGAGTGTAAACGCGTGAGATTGTGAGGATTTACATATTTTCTTTTACTTTCTTGTTATTTCTAATCGGTTTGTTTAGTGTTGAGATGGCAGGTCTAACCATTGATGAAAAGCTTGAGGCTTTGGAAAGAAAATTTACAGATATGATGGAGAATATGAATACTGCTTTGGAGAGATTGTCCAAAAGTGTGGAGAGTATTCAAACTGGTAGTGGTCCCAGAGCACCACCACCCCAGTATATACCACCACCTCATAATGTGCCACCTCGACGTGTACCACCACAGTATGTACCGCTAGATGAAGAGGAAGCTGAAAATGAGTTTGATGATTCTGATGGTCTTGATGATGTGGAGGAGAGATTTCAGTAAGGGCATGATATGAGGCCTAATAGGAGGTTTGATAGGAGGGAAAGACAATTTGATGGTAGAGGTGCATTTGATGACAGAAGAGGGGATTATGATCGGAGGGGATATGGTAGATGAGGAGATGTTGATGGTGATCTAGGTAGCATCAAGATCAAGATACCGACCTTTCAGGGTAAGAATGATCCTGAGGCTTACTTAGAATGGGAAAGGAAAATTGACCTGATTTTCAACTGTCATCACTATTCAGACGAGAAGAAGATCAATCTGGCAGCAATTGAGTTTACTGATTATGCTATGATTTGGTGGGATCATATTATTTCTACTCGGAGGAGAAATTATGAGAGACCGGTTCAGACATGGGAGGAACTTAGGGGACTCATGAGAAAGAGGTTTTTACCTAGCCATTACTATAGGGAGTTGTATCAGAAATGACAACATTTGTATTAGGGGACCAAGAGTGTTGAGGACTATTACACAGAGATGGAAGTTGCCATGATCAGGGCAAATGTAGTTGAGGATGCAAAGGCTACTGTGGCACGGTTTCTAGGGGCTTAAATAGAAAGATTGCCAACATGGTGGAGTTGCATAATTATATTGATTTGGAGGATATGCTTCACATGGCTATCAAGGTAGAGAGGCAAAAGCAATGTCCACATCTAGATTTGGTACTCAGGCCAATTCTGCATGGAAAGGGAAGTGGGTTCTGAATGAGAAGCGGGATGAAGGCTTTGACAAGCCTAGAGGTGAGTTCAGTGGAGGCTTTAATAAGCCTAGGGCCGAACCTAGTGCCAAGGGTAAAGAGGCTGCAGAACTGAGTAAAACTAGACCAAAACCTGAGGGTACAACTACTAGAACTAAGGATGTCAAATGTTTCAAATGTTTGGGCATGGGACACTATGCTTCACAATGTCCCAATAGACATACCTTAGTGATTGATAAGAAGAGTGGAGAGGTGTATCCTTTTCAAGAGGGAGGGGATGACATGGTACAGGGCACACGTGGAGCATCAAAGGACATGGCCAGCAAAACAATAGACCCATTACAAGTACCAGAAGGGCCAATTACAAGACAGAAGACCAAAAGACTCAGAGAAGCAGTGGCGGGATTAGTTCAGAGTTTTATGGCCGATTGCAACAAACAAATAGAGACGCATGTGGGCTTCAATGGAGATGGCCCAAAGCCACTTCACTTGGCCGAAATCAGTTCTGAATGAAGCTTCACAGGCCTTTGAAGACTTTGGTATTTTTGTAATATCGCCTTTAGGGGCATTGTTGTCTTTATGCCTTTAGGGTTTCTCTTTGTAAAACTATTTAAACTTTCTTTCTTTTTCATTTTGCATCATTCACGAATTTGAGAGAACATTGAAGCTTTTATGCTTTTGGCTATGGCCGAATTCTTGTGAGGGAGGGATTCCACTTTTCAAGTTTAAAATCGACTTATCTAAGTTTAGCAAGCTTAGTGGCGTCTCTATTACTAGCAAAACAAACTGATTTCATGTTCCGAGTTATAATGGGCAATGTTTCATGGTGGTTTAGGACTGATCTTGGATGGGTTTTGTTTTTACAAAATCATTGATTAAGGTTCTTGGGGCTTAGAGAAAAATACTTGGGGTTTGTTGGATTCGCATCCTAGTGAGTTTCCTATCATCGTGTGTCTCATATTTCCACTTTTTGGAGCTGTGTGGTTTCTGTGGTTTATGGTGAGTGTGACTATGAGAAGCGTCGAGAGCTATGGGCCGACCTGATTACTTGTGGTAGTGACTTTGATGACTCTCTGTGGTTAGTTATGGGGGATTTCAATGCCATCCTTACTTCGTTTGAGCATAGTGGTGTTCTTTGTCGTGGTCGTCTTGGAAATATGATTTGAGTTGCTGCTTGGGTCAGGCTGGTTTGGATGATCTTCAGTTTTCTAGTTGTCGTTTTACGTGGTTTAATAAACAGGTTCACTCTCCTATCTGGCGTAAGCTTGATCGTGTTATGGCTAACTCCTTTTGGGAGTGTCTCTTCTCGAGTTTGGTTGCCCGGTTTCTTCCCCCTCGGATTTCGGATCACTCTCATATGGTTGTTAAGCTTGCTGAGCTCCCTGAGAGGAAAATTCCTTCAAGTTCTTTGATTTTTGGGCTGATTATCCTGATTTCCTCTCTATTGTGGCTAGGGCTTGGGACATTGATGTTCGTGGTACTCCGATGTTCCGTTTGTGTAGTAAGTTGAAGAGTGTTAAGGTGGCTTTGAAGAAGCTTAATGCTGAGAACTTCTCTAATCTTTCGGGTAGGGTCTTGGAGATTAGAAGGGAATTGGATAGGGTGCAATGTGCTTTGCAAGATAGCCCTAGTGACTCTGCTTTGTTAGCAAAAGAGGTGAGACTTTCTTTATGTTATGGTGATTTGAGTTGGGCTGAGGAGGGCTTCAATAGACAGAAATCTTGTGTTCAATGGCTCAACCTTGGGGATCAGAATTCGAAATTCTTTTTTACTGCTATAAAGAGTCTTCATTTTCGTAGTAAAATTACTTCTATTTCTAAGGAGGATGGGACTCGTTTGGAGGATGATGTTTTGGTTAGGGAGAAGATTGTATCTTTTTATGAGACTCTTTTGGGCCCCAGCCTTGTCAGTAGGATATTGATAGGGATCTTCTCCATTCTGCTATTACTAATCATGTGTCTGTTGAGCAAAGGGAGACTCTTGCCCGGGAGGTTTCTAAAGAGGAGATTAAGTATGTCTTGTTTTCTCTGAAGGACAATAAAGCTCCCGGTCCAGACGGGTTTAATTCGGGTTTCTTTAAGAAGACTTGGAGTATTGTGGGGGATGATGTTCTTTGTGCTATTCATGCTTTCTTTTGTTAAGGGCGTCTCTTGAAACAGGTTAATTCTTCGGCTATTTCTTTGATACCGAAGATCCCCAACCCTTCCCAGGTTAAGGACTTTCAACCTATTTCCTACTGTAACACTATTTATAAGTGCATTGCCAAGCTTATTGCGAATCAGATTAAGATCTTTCTTCCTTCAGTGGTCAGCTCTAATCAATCTGCTTTTGTTGAAGGTCGGCGCATTTGCGATAACATTTTATTGTGCCAAAAACTGGTGAGGAATTACCATCGAAGTAGTGGAACCCCAAGATGTGTTCTTAAGATTGATTTGATGAAAGCTTATGATACTGTCTGTTGGGATTTTATGGTTGAGGTGTTGCGGACTTTTGGTTTTCCTGAGAGGATGGTGGGCTGGATTCGAGAGTGTATGACATCTACTGTGTTTTCTGTGTCTATTAATGGGGAGTTGAATGGTTTTTTCTCCGGGGACAAGGGGATCCTATGTCTATTTATCTTTTTGTTTTGGCTATGGAAGTTCTCACAGGCTTACTTCAGACTATGTCTCATGATCGGCGTTTCAAGTTTCATTGGCAATGTTTTTTTTTTTTTAGCTTATTATTGGCAATGTTCTAAAGAATGTCTCACTCATCTTTATTTTGCAGATGACCTTATGATTTTTTTTGTAAGGCGGATGCTCCCTCGGTCTCTTTGATCAAGGATTGTCTTGGGCAGTTTATGGGTTTCTCTGGTTTGGTCCTGAATCCAGTTAAAAGTCATTTTTTCTCCTCCGGTATCTCTCATTCTTTAAAGGATCGGCTGCTTCATTTGTTGGGTTTCCAAGAGGGTTTTCTCCCAGTTCACTATTTGGGAGTCCCTTTGATTTCTTCTAAGCTCCGAGCTTCAAATTGTGCTTCTTTTGTTGAGCATATATCATCCAGCGTGCCAAGAGCTGGAGTAGCAGGTTTCTTGCATTTGCAGGGCAGCTTCAGCTCATCAAGTCGGTTTTGTTCTCTATTCAAGTTTATTAGTCTTCATTAGTCAATCTTATTATTTTGAAATAGTAAATCGTGAACTCCTTTCTTTTCTCTTTGAACAGTAAAAAGGCCAATAAAAAAAAAGTAAAAAGGAGTCCGGTTTTCCGCGTTCTTCCTCATTGTCCATATATAACTCCGGGAAGGGCCGGTTCAGAAAAACGAAATAGAAAATTTAGGAAGACTTCGGTTGGAATAAAATTCCTATTATCCATATCCCCTTTCCTTTCAAAATAGGAATAGGGGAATTTGTGAAATATCTGTTTGATTTGGATTCTGAAAGAGTATTATTCATATATATTATGAATTGTATTCTATTCATAATAGAATCGAATACAATTACCTCGCTAGAATCCAAGACAATAGAATTCCTAAATGATCGAATTAAATTACTGAATTAAATATATTAAATATAATTTCATTATTTAATAATTAATATAATTAAAAAGGCTTTGAAGAACGATCTAGAAAAAAAGTGATACAGTTTGATTTCCCAACTCAATTAGTAGTATCTCTAGAGTCCACTTCTTCCCCATACTACGAGCGAAAGGGAAAATGTAAAGACTACCATTAAAGCAGCCCAAGCGAGACTTACTATATCCATGTGAATTATGTCCCCTATCTCTATGAATATGAAGAAATTATTCAATTATTGTTTCTTAATAATAGTGGAATCACTGGTGCAGAGTCAAAAAGGGATTTTGACCCAACGCCCTTGATGAAAGACTTCAATAAATATGAAACGCCCCAATAAATCCACTTAAAACAAGTTTGTATATGATTTCTAGTCGAATTGGTAAAACGAAACTAAATACACAGCCGCGCTTTTCTTTGGAAGTATCAAAGGGAATGTGACCTAATATATAGTAATAATAATACCTCTTCGTTTTTTTTTTTTGCCCTTGATTTTGATTTTCATTAAGTAAAATTATGCATCCAATCAAATATTGATTGAATGCCCGTGCGTTCAGAGACTCTCATGAGTCTGTCTACTCTGTATACTGTATACAAAGGATCTCCCGCCCCTTCCATAACTATTAATTCGATTCTCCTCGGGCTATTCAATCTAATTCAAGACCCGGTCAGTAGACTCTACATTAGCAGTGGAAATAAATCGGAAACTCTTGATTTGATATGATAGCACTTCCACTACTATAATCTTTCCGTGAATTCTAAATGCAAGGATTGACAGCACTTTAAAGAACGGAAACCCCAGCTATTTAGAATCAAGAAAGTGTCACGAGTTGCGTACTTTGCTGCAAAAGATTCGGCGAGTTATACAAGCCAAGCAGAATAAGGGATTTCGAGTCTTATCGTTTGTTGATCAGGCGACACCTAGATTTGAACTGGGGAAAAAGGATTTGCAGTCCCCCACCTTACCGCTCGGCCATGCCGCCAAAACGATCCAAAATAGATGAAAATATTGTAGAAAACGCTTTCCCTCACGCAGCGGAAGCAGTTAGGCCCACGGATCGAACTTGAAAATTTTTTCTGCTTTGCCCTTCCTTTGGCTGAATGGTACCAGTGGGTACACTGAAATTTTAATTCTATTTAGAATAAGATTTCAGCCTCGGAATGCCACCGAAATAGTCCCCGAACAACCCCTTGAACTGCAGTGAAATAACGGACTGTTTTGCACCCGTTACACGCGTGAACTGCACCCAAACCAGTCCACAATTTGCGTGATCTGTTGTAGGCTTTTAGGTCTGATTTTTCACCCTAAAAATCCCCAAAAGTGTTTCCCAAAAACCGAATTAAAACCAAACAAAAACCAAGCCCCAAATTGTATGATATGCGCGAGGCAGTGGGGAAATTTGTTCCTCACTTCCGTGACTTGCTGGTGAGAGGGAGAGAAGGTTTTCCAATGCCACAAGGTATTCCGAGCTATGTCTCGTTACTCACGGAGGGTAGTGTGGGCTACGCTCACCAATTAATCCCTAAATGTTTTAGAGATTAAATCACACACCGAAAAAATTTTCAGGTTCTTCAATTAACTTTCTCAACTCTTGAGAGCATGAAGAAGAGAATGAGGCTAGGGTTTTCTAATTTCTTGTTCTCAAAAGAAAATTTATATTTTTCTTTTTATACTTAGGGTAATTTGTTTCATAAAACAAATCAACCACAAGTCTCCCAATCCTCTCATAATTTCGGCCAAGGCAAGGAATTTTTGTTTGATTTTTTTTCCAAAACAAACAAATCCTATTCCTTACTTAATGAGGAATTCGGCCATGGTGATGTATTTTGATTTGATTTTGTTTCCCAAACAAACAAATCATATTCCTTATGTAATAAGGAATTCGACCATGGTGATGATTTTTGTTTCCAAAATAACTCTTAGCCTTATTAAATTATATCATATATAATTCAATGTTCTATTTTTAATAATTATCATATAATTATTAATACCTTACATTAACTTTTAATGCATAGTCTCAAGTGTGATGTAATTAATATTATTAATCATATTAATAATATTTATTCTTTGTGAGCATATAATTAGACTATCCAATTATATTAACTCCGCTAAAGTATATCGAGCTAGCACGGGGACCAAATGGACCTACGGTTCTGAGCTCCAATAATCTCAAAATATTAATTAAGCACTTAATTAAATATTCCGAATTATTAACTCCGGGTTATTCCACTAAAAATCCGAAGTTGCACTCTCGTTGCCGCAGATGAAATATTAAGCCGAACCAAGTCGGTGTCCACCGATATAGTCATTGCATACGAATTGATCCTTCACGAGTATCTCGTAATTAGAGCCGGGTCATAATGTCCGTTATACCCCTCTAATTATTTTTTCCTTAAGTACCATTGATTCTCTAATGAACGATTTATTCATAACTATTATGAATATTAATCTTTCTATTCGTAATAGAAAGACTTGAGCGCTCAAATCGTTCAAGTACCGAATCAACCCTTAAGAAAGATACTCATCTACTTCTCGCAAGAAGGAGTGAACTCCATGTCTATGTAAAACGTTCCCAGCTACAAAACAAACTGTGCCCCCAAAGTACGTGGGTATTGGTTGGGATTGCTACACCAACCTCACCTTTGTAAATCAAAGGACACAGCCTGTCATGCAGGAGTTCCTATTACACTCAGGATTAAGATCAATCCATATATGACCATCAAGAAGATGGAAATGACTTTCTTTGCTTAACGGATATTATAAGAATGTCATTTCTATCTGGGTCCAGTCCTATATGATCGCATCATACAATGTGCCTTAATTCTCATGTCTCTACATGAACGATCCGGATTAAGATCGCCATACAAATATAAAATGGACCGCACCTATAGATAAACCACAAACAAAGTACCCGGTTTGTTTGCTCTCTATGGATTATTTAAGATTACTAACTTCAGACTCAAATCCTCTGGTGTATGACACTCATACACTAAGTCTGAAGGTACATAAGTAATCTACGGTATTTACGAAGATATATAATATGCGATAGATAAACAAACAATTTTGATAAATGAATAATGCATCGTTTTATTTCAAAACGCATGAAACCGTTTACATCACATGTAGCTCTAGGGCATACATCCCAACAATCTCCCACTTACACTAGAGAAATGGGACATGTCACGTAATCCTAGACCATCTAGGTGACCTTCAAAAATTTTAGCCGGCAAGGTCTTTGTAAACGGATCAGCAAGGTTCTCTGCGGATGCAATCTTTGTGACGGTAACGTCTCCTCTCTGCACTATCTCCCCGATGAGATGATATTTCCTCTCTATATGCTTTCCCCTCTTGTGGCTTCTTGGTTCTTTGGAGTTTGCCACCGCTCCACTATTATCGCAATAGAGGGTGAGTGGTCTATCCATATCTGGAACAACTTCCAGATCTCCCAAGAATTTACGGAGCCAGACTGCTTCCTTAGCTGCTTAACAAGCCGCTACATATTCAGCCTTCATGGTGGAGTCGGCAATGCAAGATTGCTTTATGCTCCGCCACACAATAGCCCCACCACCTAGGGTGAACACTGATCCAGATGTGGATTTCCTGGAATCAACATCCGTCTGAAAGTCAAAGTCTGTGTATCCCCTTAGGATCATATCCTCACTGGAATATACTAGCATATAATC
>SKCR01017586.1:0-64210 GCA_019454045.1 Zanthoxylum bungeanum | reverse complement strand
TCCTCGAAATATTTCACGTTCTCTGGAACCTGTCACATTGAAGAACGAATAAGTGAGCATCTTTAAACAATGTGGGCCAGAACAAACCTGATTGCAACACGTTGGCCACTGTTTTATCTCCGCTAAAGTGTCCGCCGTATGGTGATGAATGACAATGCTATAGGACACTATTGACCTTCTTCTGTGGTACAAAACGCCTTAATAACTGATCCGCACAACGTTTGAATAAGTACGGCTCATCTCAGGCATAATGTTTGATTTCTTTGAAGAACTTCTTTCTTTGTTGATGTGTCCATTCCAATGGTCATTTCCCCGATACTATGTAGTTTACATAGTCAGCATACAATGGGAATTCCTACTCGTTGATGGCAAACAATTGTTCATCTGGAAAAGTTTCATTAATTGTCAGTTCATTGCCAGTTGTACCTCTATTTTCAAGCCTCGACGAGTGATCTGCAACTTAATTTTCTGTCCCTTTCCTATCTCGGATCTCCACATCAAATTCTTACAATAGAAGCACCCAAAGGATCAATCTAGGCTTGGCATCTTTGTTCGCGATCAGGTATTTGATTGCTGAATGATCTGTGTATACCACCAACTTGGAACCCAGCAAATAGGAGCAGAATTTATCAAAAGCAGACACAACTTCGAGCAACTCCTTTTTATTTGTTATGTAGTTGAGTTGTGCTTCATTCAAAGTTTTACTGGCGTAGTAGATGGTGTGAAAAACTTTTGTCTTACGTTGTCCCGAAACAGAACCTACTACAAAATCACTGGCATCGCACATCACTTTGAAATGGAGCGTCCAATCTGGTGCTACTATGATAAGGGCAGAGACCAGCTTCTGTTTCAAGATCTCGAAGGCATGGTGGCATCCTTTGGTGAAGTGGAACGGCACGTCTTTCCCCAGAAGATTGCATAATGGTTCAACAATCTTGGAGAATTCTTTGATGAATCTCTGGTAAAATCCTGCATGCCCAAGAAAACTTCGAATCCCTTTGACTGATGATGGTGGAGGTAGTTTCTCTATAGTCTCAATCTTTGCTTTGTCTACCTCGATTCCCTTCTGTGAGATCCGATGTCCCAGGACAATGCCTTCATGCACCATGAAGTGGCATTTCTCGTAGTTCAGTACCAGATTAGTATCTTCACATCTTTGTAACACTTGTTCCAGATTTTGCGAGCAGTAGTCGAACGAGTTTCCAAATACTGAGAAGTCATCCATGAAGACTTCCATGCTTTGTTCTATCATGTCTCAAAAGATGGCCATCATGCAATGTTGAAATATGGTAGGAGTATTACAGAGTCCAAATGGCATCATGCGGAATGCAAAAGTACCATATGGGCATGTGAAGTGGTTTTCTCCTGATCTTCTAAGGTGATAGCAATCTGATTGTACCCGAGTATCCATCCAGAAAGCTATAGAAATCATGCCCCACCAATCTGTCTAGCATCTGGTCAAAGAATGGTAATGGGAAATGATCCTTCCGTGTGGCTTTGTTCAGCTTCATGTAGTCCATGCACACTCTCCATCCAGTCACTTTCATTGTTGGAATCGGATCGTTCTTTTCATTTGTAACTACAGTCATTCCTCCTTTCTTGGGTACACATTGGATAGGACTCACCCAAGAGTTGTCAAAGATGGGGTAGATGATGCATGCATCAAACCATTTGATGATTTCTTTCTTTACTACTTCCTTCATGATTGGATTCAGCCTTTGTTGATGCTCCATTGTGGCTTTGTACTCGTCGTTCATCAGGATTTTATGCATGCAAAATGATAGACCGATGCCTCGAATGTCTGTTATAGTCCAGCCAATAACTCTTTTGTGCTCACGTAACACCCTCAACAACTTATCTTCCTGCACCCATGTTAGTGACAAAGAAATAATCACAGGTAAATCAGAAGAGTTTTCCAAGTATGCATACCTGAGATTGCTCGGAAATGGCTTTAGTTTCAACTGCGGTGGTTCTTCAATCGAGGGCTTGATTCTCTCTTTTTTGGTAGTTCCAAGCTTTCCACATGTGGTGTCGATCTGAAGCGAGAGGCTCCATCAAGATAATTGATGCATTCTAGAATATCATCATTTAATTCTCTGTCAGTCATGTTGGTGATGCATGTTTCAAGTTTGTCATTGGAACGTTGCATTGCATCTGTGTTCTGGATGATACTATCTATTACATCAAGTCTGAAACATTCCTCCTCCCTTTCGTCATTTGGAAATTTCATGGCTTTGAAAACATTGAATGTTACTTCTTGGTCCTGCACCCTCATGGTCAGTTCACTTTTTTGCACATCAATGATGGTTCGACATGTAGCCTAGAATGGTCTCTTGAGGATGATGGATACGTCTTTGTCTTCCTCCATGTCAAGGACAATGAAATCTGCTGGGAAAATAAATTTGTCGACTTTGACAAGTACATCTTCCACTACCCCTTTCGAAAATGTGAGTGATCTGTCAGCAAGTTGCAGAATGACTGAGGTGGGCTTTGCTTCTCCAAGATGATGTTTCCTGTAAATAGACAAATGCATCAAGTTGATACTAGCATCTAAATCACATAAATTCTTACCGAAGTAATGTTCTCCTATGATGCATGGGATGGTGAAATTGTTAGGATCCTTCAACTTTGGGGGAAGCATCCTCTGAATGATAGCGCTGCATTCTTCTGTCAGTGCTACAGTCTCGTAATCTCCCAATCTTCGCTTTCATGACAGAATATCTTTCATGAATTTGACATAACTGGGCATTTGCTCCAACGCTTCTACTAATTGAATGTTGATGTGCAGCTTTTTGAAAATCTACAGGAATCGAGCAAATTGCTTGTCCAGTTTGTGTTTCTGGAGACGCTGTGGAAAAGGTGGAGGTGGAGTAAATCTTTCTCGATCATTTTCTTTGGACTTCTTTTCCTCCATCTGTGGATATGCTTCATTGCTTTCTTTTGGAACATCCTCAGTAAATGCCTTTACTCTAAAATATTTGTTGATTTCAGTGTCGTTTTTCAAAGTGATGGCTTGGCATTGTTCATTCCTTCTGTTCCTTGGATTTGGTTATGTGTCCCTATTAAGGGTACCTTACAGTCTGTAACTCTGAGCATTGGCTAGTTGTCCCAATTGATTCTCCAGTGCCTTCATAGAAGCTACTTGGCTTTGAAACATAGCATCATATGTTGATGCTTGTTTTTGACTTAATGCTGTTTGTGCTTGGATAGTTACTGCTTGTGCTTGAAACATAGCCTCATATTTGGCTTCTTGCTTTTTCATCTGAGCAAGCATATATGCTATTCTTGGCTCTTTTTCATACTCATGGCATTTATTCTGTTGTTGGAATCCGGGTGGTGGATTGTTCTTTTGCCCTGAAGTATTGCTCCATGCGAAGTTGGGATGATTCCTCCAACCTAGGTTGTAGGTATTGGAGTATGGATTGTTTCTTTGTCTGTTGAAGTTGCTGACATAATTCACAGTCTCATCATGTTGGTTGTAAGATTTTTCCTCTGGTGCTCCTCCATATG
The DNA here is from genome assembly GCA_019454045.1 of Zanthoxylum bungeanum. Taxonomy (NCBI): domain Eukaryota; kingdom Viridiplantae; phylum Streptophyta; class Magnoliopsida; order Sapindales; family Rutaceae; genus Zanthoxylum; species Zanthoxylum bungeanum. The sequence goes on along the minus strand of SKCR01017586.1, from coordinate 60,700 downwards.
GTGAACTTGTGGATCCAGCATTAACTTCCATGCTAAGAGTTTCCAGGGATTTGCAAATTTGATCTAGCTTGGCATTCACAGCTATGTTGGTTCCTACTTCGTGGATTCCTGCTACTCGATGGATCATACTCCTATTTGTTGGCCACAAGGAATTGTTGTTAGCCATTTCTTCAATTAAGTCCCAAGCTTGATATTCTCCTTTTCCATTAAAGCTCATCCAGCAGCAGCATCTACAGTAGTTTTCATCAATCCAGTAAGCCCACTGTAGAAGGTTTAGACTTATAGCCACTTTACAATCTCATGGTGAGGATATTTTCGGAGCAGTTCCTTATACAATGTCTTCGTGTTCCCATGCTTCACAAAGAGATTCTGAGTCATGTTGCACAAAGGATGTGATGTCGTTTCTCAACTTTGTTGTTCTGACTGGGGGAAAGTATTTTGCAAGGAACTTAGTGGCAAGATTGTTCCAAGTTATGATGGAACCTGCTGGTAGTGAATGGAGCCAGCCCTTAGCTCTATCTTTCAAAGAATATGGGAACACACGCAGACGCATTGCTTCTTCTGCCGCTCGGTTGTAGTTGAATATGCCACAAACTTCCAGGAATTGCTGATGTGGGCATTAGGATCTTCAATTTCACTTCCCCCAAACTGAACTGACTGTTGTATCATCTGAATGCATGCATTGATGTCACAGGCATTTGCTGGTAAGGATGAAAGTACAATATATGATATGAAGCCGTCAACCACCGGAATTGTTCTATCTCAAATGGGAATTGGTGGTACTACTTCCGAAGGTTCAGGTTCTTGATTGTTCATGTTGATCAGTGCTTCTTGATCTTCTCGCATTTCCTTTCTCAATTGTATGATAGTTCTTTCAATTTATGGGTCAAGCGGACGGATTTCAAAGCTTCTGCTTCTTCCCATATAGTTTCTGAGAACCTGAAACACAAGAAAACAAAAATAATAAGTAAAAAAAAATTAGACACAAGTAAAGTATCTAACCTCAAAATTAATAATAAAAGATAAATAAGTCCCCGAAAACGGCACCAAAAACTTGATCGGTGTGAAATCACTCATGTTACGAAAGCGCACGTATCATTCAAGTAGTATAAAATGTATCGATCACACTAGGACTTAAAACCTATGCTATTGATTTATGAAGCTAAAATTCTATAAGTATCTAATTAAAATTATTTGTTGGTGATTTTATCTAGAAACTAATAAATAAAACAATCAAAAAGTAAATTAAAAGAAATCAATATTATGAAACTATCTAGGGTTGTGAATCCTTCCAATATTTTTCTAAAGATGAAGTGATTATCTTATGTTTTTGTAATATATTAGTTTATTAACCTGGAACACGAAGATATGCAAAAGTCTATGTCGATGGTTAGATGCAAACACCCAAAGTAATCCAATTAACTGCATGTCTATTTTAACCAAAAAACTCTGAATTCATTAAGATTAAGTTCCAATTATGGCCGCCCACGCCCGACAGGTATATGTCTATCCTGGAAGAAAATCTCCCCTAAGCTGAGATCGTAAGCTATTAAGTCTAAGGCTGAAACCTAAAATCCCTTCATCAAGTTCATTTTAAGTTTACCATATCAATCTTATTAGTGGCCAATTAATAAGAAGCATTAAGATTAAGACACAATAAATAAAACAATACATCACACAAGACACAAAATAAAAAACTTATAAACCTATGGTATTGGAATTCATCACAACCCTAGATAATGTATTTAGTTACGACACATATCTAGGACTACTAAAGATATAAATAAACAAAATATTATAAAAAAAATTTGAAGTTTAAAGTTAAAACAATAAAATAAAATGCTGGGGTTATGGGATCCACTTTTATTAACCGACCATATAGGCGGTATCCAATTAAGTCAAATTTAATTTAATCCAACCGACCATAAAGTCGGTATCCAATTAAGTCAAATTTTAGGATAATTTATATATTATAAATAAGGGAGATTAATCTAAATTATTATAATAAAAACCTTACCTTTCACCCCAGCAGAAAGAAGATACCTACTCATGCTTTAAGTAAAACAAATAAAATTTTATTTCTAAATTAAAAATTAAATACATGAAAACTTAAATAAACACATAAGATACTCTCTTCTTAGTATTCCAGAGAAAATCCCTAGAAGAAAGTATGAGTTTTTCATCAAATTTGACATACTTTTTATAGGAAAATATAAAGGCTTCCACCAATTTCTCCACAAAACATGGCACCAAATCCTCCACCGGTGGAAGTTTGACAATTGTAAATTGTCATTTTCCATTTTTTTTTATTTTTTATAATGACTTTAATAATTACACATAACACACTTTGGATTTTTCATCAATTTCGGTCTTGAAAACTTCAGAATTCGAAATTCTTATGAACATCAAAGTTGTAGATCTTTGAGTCTTCTTTCATTTGGAACTTGAATCACCTCAATCCAATATCGGAGTAAAATGTTATGGCCAAAATATAAAAATTGCGCAAAGTTGAAATTTTCGAAATTATAATTCGTTAGAACGCCATTTCAAGTTTCCAACCTCCAAAATCCAAATGTCAAGTCCATTGTTTGCCCTTATTTGTTCCATATTTTGTTCTGATTGATTCCATTGAGTCCCGATTTTATTTTATCTGTAAAATAAACAAAAACACATCAAAACGTTCAAAAAAACTCGAGAAACTATACAAAATATTAAGTAAAACGGGCGGTAAATATTGATATATTTTCCGCTCATCAAGTTGTTAGGGTTGGTGCTCAGAGTGCCAATCCAATCGTATTTTTTTTCGATTCATAAATACGAAAAATTTATTTTTCCATAATATTACTTATTTAATGGTAGCACATCTTGTCTTTTATACACATATTCGATCTAATTGAGATTAGATATCTAATTATAATTAGATTGAAACTAAATCTGATTTAGTGATACGTGTATGTTAGACAAAGACCCTAGGATTTACATCGTAGTGTGCAGTTACAACGTAGTTTGTAATTGACATTGGGAAGCGTCACTATAAGTTGTATATCCTTAAATAAAGTTTCTGGTCAAGATTTAGTAACACGGGTCGGTTAGTAAAATCCGCTGAGACCAGTATATGTCGTATATTGTGACTTGGTCCGATAGTTTATCCCAATGAACCATGAGTCTCGGGAGACTCGTATAGACATGTAGGTGTTTATTTGATAAACACTGAACGATTCACTGAAGATTTCCTAATAGATGGTACACCAATGTCAATAGGAATCTTCTCGAGTTGAGCGAGCATAATGGTCCTTCGACTTGAGATACCATTGTGGATATATGAGTTATCCTCCACACTTTGATGGTAGTCACGTCACCGATCTATTTAGATCAGACCTCCTTCTGTTCGTTGGGTGTGGACTGATGCTCATGATATCCTGTGTGTATAGAGATAGAATCCAGCAGTCCTGTGTACATGGCATAGGCATCCTACACGTGTTTGCGATCTAGTAAATCCATGGCCGTGGTATAACTTCGAAAATCAGTTCCGAGTGTTATTTAAAGATCGTAAATTGAAAGTCGACTATATTATACCAAAAGGATTTGACGTTTTTATCTATATCTCAGGTATAATATGGATAGCCTGTGACGGAGGGAATATATGTATGCAATGACCTCGACTTGCATAGTTTAGCGATATTATATGTGGTCATCATAATTCATGAGTGTGTGAATTATAGATACGAAATTGGATTTCATGACAGATAAACCTAAACTTAGAGAGTCCCACAATATGAAATGTACTCGTTGAGCACTTGGGCAACGCGTTATTCATAATACAGATTATTCATAATACTTCATCGGATTAAGTGAGTTAATTCGAATCGTTTAAACGGTTAAACGATAACACATGCATTAGGGGATTTTGGTCATTTAATAATTATTGTGTATTTGTATTTGATACATAATTTGATTAGATACACATTAATTAATTGTCAAATGAGATTTTGACACATGCCATTAATATATATGTATTTGTTATTTAATGTAAATGAAATACATATATAATAATAATTATATTAATTAATTATTTAAATATTTGAATTTTAAATATTTGAATAATTAATTGATAAAAATTTTCATAATAGTTATAAAAAATATTTAATTATTATTGGTGACACATGGCATGATTTAATTAAACTTTATGTGTGAAAATATGATTTGTTAACATAAAGTTTGATTTAATTAATTGAATTAATTTTTTTGCAAAATGACCAAAATGGCCCTCCAAAGTCGGTAACTTCTATCTTTTAAAGGAAATTTTTCTTTTTGCTTCTAATGGAAGCTTGGCCAAACACCCACCTAGACAAAAAGTTCTCAAATTTCTTTGATGATTCAAGGAAGAAAGTAAAGAGAAAATAAGAAAAGGCTTAGGAAAATTGGAGATTAAAAGGTAATCTTTAATCTTCTTGAGTTTGGAAATTTAGTTTCTTGTTCTTGTGTTGCTAGAATAGTTCTGGGGTTTACTTTACTTGTTAGAATTTGGGGTTTTTTGGATTTGGTGGATGAATTGGAAGGCATGGTGCATATGTGAAGTAGATTTGGATGATATTATTGTAATTATTGTCCAATTTGATCATTTGATGATATGTTTCCATTCTAGAGTGTTATGACCACTCTTGTAATGCCTAGAATTGTTCTTGGTGACTTTGATTGGTGTTTTGAAAAATTGGATTAATCTTGAAAAATTGGATTTAAATCATGAAAATTGATATTTTTGCATTCTGGATCAGATCTGGAATAAGTGTGAATATGGTGATGAAAAATATGTCATTTGAATGTATTGGATGTGTTTTGGGTGTTGGAACAATTTCCGGAAATTATTTCGGAGTTGAAATAAGTGAAAACGGTAAAAAACGGCGTTACCATGTGACTTTTAAGCCAACCGGGTGACGGAGGCCCAAACAGTGAATTTTTCACTATTTGGGCAGCCCATGAACTGCCCTAATACTATTGGGGCTGACCTGGGTAGCCCTCATGTGTATTGGGCGGTTGGTTCGATCGAAAACGCGTTTTATGCCATTTTGCGGAAAATATTTTCGTAAACGTTTCGCGACGTTTCTTAGTTGTTTATGTCATTATTTGATATCGAATAAATAGGTTTAGGTGAAATATGAATGAATTATTCATATTGGATATTGAATAATTCATTCGGTAATTTAAAAAGTTTTAAAATTATGATTTCACTTGAACATCGCTTCCGCCACGCCCTTCGCCCAAAACCCCAACAAAAATGGTATCAGAGCAGGTCTGAGGCTTCATCCATTACATTAGTTATGCTTGATTTATGATATGTAATCCAACTTTAATATTTGCACATTCATGATATCTATATGTTTCTTGACTTTTCGGTTCTACGCTAACGGGAAACGTAACGAAAATTTAATAGTTAAGTTATGTTATGTTTTCTAAAGGTAGAATTGAATTGTTTAAAAAATGATCTAGATTAAAATTCTGCATATGATGTAGAACAATGCTTCTTAGAGGAATATCCCCGCTTAAAATAAGGTTGTAAAGTAATGTGTATTGGATGCATGTTTATTGGTCCGTCTTGTCAATACGATTTATTGATAACTTTCTATGGCTGTATCCGAGATCGTGCCAAAGCAGTGAGGGTGTAGCTGATAGAATTTTATTCATGCCGGTTGTATATTGATACTAGACAAATTCAAGTGAAAATGGAAATCATGAACGTGCCAAAGCTCTCAGGACCATCGGTAGCTTGAGTTTATCATTGGCAAGTGAAGCCTTGATTCGCCTCTTTGTGAACGTGCCAAAGCTGTCATAACGAGAAACGATCAGGACCAAAATCAGGAGTCACTGGTGAGTGATTGACAATGAGTTGTCTACCTAATGAATATACGTAGACGATACCGTGCCAAAGCTGTGAGTCGAAATATATTCATGGGATCATACTCTCACTATGGAATTCGATTTAATTATTGAATTCATGTTCTCCATTGGGGATTACGGTATTACGTAAAGTAGTGGGAGACACTACTGGGTTAAAAATCCATAACTAAAACAGTGTGTAATTTTATGAAATTTGCTGCTTTTATTTTCTTTTATTCTATATTGTTTATAGAATTATACTTTTAATCCACTGCATAGCATATTACTTGAATATGTTTTCTGACTTTACTTATGGTTGCGTATTTCTAGAATAGGTTCTAGAATGACAGTAGACTTAGATATTGTTAGATTAGTTCAAACCATTGGGAATTGTTGTTCCGATTTTCTTGAAAAATCAATATAGTTAGTGACTTAGTTACTAAGTCACGATTAGCAATCTAAATAGATATCTGTTTTAGGATATAATTATCTATAGAGAATAGTTTCTTGTGCAGTAAGAATTTACACGAATCAGTTCATGTCTTGAGATTCTTGACTGGCATTAAGAAAACTCCATTAGGTATTTGTTTATCTTATAATGACGTTTCTTGACTTTAGTGACTTTTAAAAGTCACGTGTTTGACACAGTTTGCTAATCAATTGTTTGTAATTGTTGTAAATAATTGAAGGCAAATTATAAAGCTAAAGAAATGATATGTGTATAGTTGTGTATAGAGAATATCGATTCTCACAATATGAAAACTATAGGTATTGGATACCAGATCTCATGTCTAGTTAATTAAAATAATGTTTAATGATTGTTTTGATATTTGATATCAGAACTTGCGACTATTGGATAGTTACTTGTTCTTTATAAATAATTGTTACATATTTTAATATGACTAGTAGTGTCATTAGAGATGAACATTAAGAAAAATATTCGGTTAACTAAATAACTTAGAACAATGCATTATGAGATTTTATCACATAAGCATTAGATGTTTATTCTGTATGGTAAATGATGGTCTGATACAGGATCACATCATGTATCCTTATCCGTTTAATGAATATTGTATTCAGAATGTGATTAAATCTCATTTAACCAATGATTGTCATTGGATAACAGATTTATTAAACTAATACTTTGGAAGTATGTAGTTTAATGAAATAGAAATTGCCTTGGATAGTTTTCTTTACTCCTTAATTTAGTTAATGAATTGTCATGACTTAGTTGTGTGTTTCTAAAAGAATATATTGAACGTCTTGAATGGTTCGAGAACTTTCAATATGTTTCTGATGAAAAGCGGATAGAATATTTTGAATGGTTCAAAGATATTATATTTGAAGAGTTGAAAATTATATCTTTGAAATTCATCGTGAATCTTTGAATTGTTCGAAGATGTTTGATATGATCAAACATATGAATTTAAGGCAATTAGTTCTAAAGTTATTTTTTGAATGTGATTCTTACTCAATATTAAACTTCCATGATTCCATCTTGATGGAATTGGTCAGTGGGAGTAATTGAATCTTATATGATTTGATTCGTTGATATTGAGAGTTACCGAATTAGTTTTCAATACTCTTGGGGTTATGCTCCAATAACACTAATTCATCTCTTTAATTAAGGTTCCATTTGTTCCTACAGTTACATATATGATATGTATAGTAGAAAATTTGAATCTTAAAAAGTTTGATATTTGAATCTTTCTTTTGTATAATGGTTATATAATTGAAAGAACTTGCGCCTCGGAGGTACAGGTAAAAGTTTATCATTTATTCTATTTAATAGAATATTGTATTCTATTTGATAGAATATCTTTTCTACGATCCCGTGTAATAAAATTGTTTTATTACTTGGTGTGTAACATCAGATGTTGACAGTTGTAGAGAATACTTGACTTATTGAAGTCAAATGTGAGAGTGATAAATTGTAATGGAACTATATAATTAATTAGATGAAATGACCCTACGATATCTTCCGTATAAGTTTAATAGGATGTCAGAATCATTTACAAAGTATTTGATACTTAATGGTTCTGTTGTTTTCTTATTGAAGAAAATTATCCTATAACTTATAATGGCAGCGATATTTGATATCGATTTCGAAAACTACCATTAAACCATAAATCTAAGATTGTTCATGGCTTACTACGATCCATTTTTGAACTTGATTAAGCTTTCGTTATGAATCGTTCATAAAATGTGTAAAGTATTTGCGCAGCAAAAGTAAAGTGAGTTTATTAAAGGTTTGACCTTTATAGTATGCCAATGAGAAAAGTTATACTCAGTGATCTATTGTAGATTGTGAGAAAACTTGTCTCAAGTCGCACTGATTGAACAATTAAAGATTTTTTGGTTAATGTTGATATTAAACAATGTATTTTGGCTAAAGAATGCAAAGTGGCGTTCCTGAATGTTTTCTTCGAATGAGAAATCCATTGTGTTTTCTTTGTTTGAATAGTTCATTCTAGAATGGCCCTAGAGTTTGTATTCTGCTAAGATCAAAGTTTGATATATTGGCTTATAGAGGCTATTGTAGACTCAGATAAGCTTTTCGAAAATCTGTGTTCTCTAATTTTGATACAGTCAGATTGTCTGATTTTATCAAAGCATAGAGAATGCAAATTTGATAGTAGGGTCAGTGGGAGCGTACAAATTTCTTTCTAGTATTATATATCCTAACGACATTATCATTATTAATGTAATAATGAAATGTTTATGAGGTAAAAAGTTTACCTAAGTCTTCTTTTCTCCGTGATAGCAGTGGGAGTATCTGTTATATTTGATATAAAGTTTTATATATGATATAGAACTAAGAGACTTGTGAGATACTCTCATTAATCGTGCATTAGATATGATCTAATAAAGGACACAACAAAACTATCTGTATGACAGTTAGTATAACTGTTTGACAGTTAATTTGATGTCTCATATGATGATAGTATAATGAATACTATATAATGTGCAATTAAAGATATCAAATTAATTGTAATTGTTACGAGTTATTTTGATATGTTGAAGACCATAGAATGGATCTTGAAACATGTTTTGTGTGATCTTTGAGATATTAAGAACGAGTTTCTTATTCATTGAGACTATTATCTGCAACCATTATGTCAGATTAGTATTGAGTCAAATTATGATGTTAGATGGTTTACGTCATATTAAGTCAGAAAGGATGCAGTGGGAGTGTCACCGTTGATTCTACTGTATAAGTGGAATTCGATGCAACTTATGAAGTATTGACTTATGAAGTTGCATAGTGCCTTATAGATTAGAAGCTTTGATATTAGTATTGTGTTTGCGGTTGTCTACATAGTATTTTGGATTTGATTTCTAAATACATAAACAACTTTATAGCTATAGCACAATATTGATATCGCATCTGAGTCATATTGATGTAGAACTTGGGTTCTACAAAATATGAATGATGTTGATTAAGAGAAACAATTGGGTTTGTTCGACAGACTCAATTTGTTAAAACGGGCTTACTTGTTGTTGCCTACCTCTTGAGTGCTAAGTGAGCTCTTGAGGACCATGGGAATGTGATGCACATTTATATATGTATATGATATCGTGGATTGGCACTATAGCAAGTGGGAGAAATTGTTAGGGTTGGTGCTCATAGTGCCAATCCGGATCGTATTTATGTCTGATTCATAAATACGAACAATTCATTTTTCCATAATATTAATTATTTAATGGTAGCACCTCTTATCTTTTATACACATATATTCGATCTAATTGCGATTAGATATCTAATTATGATTAGATTGAAACTAAATTTGATTTAGTGATACATGTATGTTAGACAAAGACCCTAGGATTTACATCATAGTGCGCAGTTACAACGTAGTTTGTAATTGACATTGGGAAGCGTCACTATAAGTTGTATATCCTTAAATAAAGTTTCTGGTCAAGATTTACTAACACGGGTAGGTTAGTAAAATCCGCTGCAACCAGTACATGTCGTATATCGTGACTTGGTCTGATGGTTTATCCCAATGAACCATGAGTCTCGGGAGACTCATATAGACATGTAGGTGTTTATTTGATAAACACTGAACGACTCACTGAAGATTTCCTAATAGATGATACACCAACGTCAATATGAATCTTCTCGAGTTGAGCGAGCATAATTGATAAGAAACCTGCCTGGAACAAGGCCAAGCAAACCCCTTCACGTGTTCTAAGCCCCAAGAACTGTGAATCTTGATTTTGTAAGAACAAAATCCTTCCAAGATCAAGTTCAACCCTTAATGAACCTTGCCCTTAAGAACCTTTCTTTATTTCTTTGGAGAATCCTGAACAACGATACAGCGCCACAACGCTTGCCACACGTTGATAAGATTTTGTTCCGTAGAACCAAGGAGGTCATGACCGAAATTGATGAACCATCCAGAAGTGTGTGATGCCCACACGTTTTATCAAATCAACACCAAACAAGATAAGCAATTAGTGGAGAAATTAATAATGGATTTGGTGGAGAATTTGATAGATGATTTGATATAGGCAAAATTTTGCCTATAAATACCAAGCCATTTCATTTGTAAAATTCATACTTTCTTCTTTGAAATTCCTAATGAATAAATAAGAAGATTGTATCTTGTTTGTTTATTTACAGCTTCCAGTAATTAATTTCCGCTTTCGCACTTTCTTTTCTTTACTTTTCAGTTTTTACTTTCCGCAATTTACTTTTACGTACAAACATTTTCTTTCTTTACTTTTGCAGTTTTTATTTTTCAAGCAATGAGGAGGTAACTCCCCTTTGCTGGGGTAAAAGGTAAAGCTTTTATTATTGCTATCTAGATTAATCTCCCTTAAATATAAAATATAAACTATTTAAAATCTGACTTAATGAGGATACCGCTATATTGGCCGGTTGGAAATTAATTATAAATTGGTTTTAATCTGACTAAGTATGGATACCGCCTGGTTGGTCGGTTGGTAATTAATTATTAATTTGACTTAATCAGGATACCGCCTATATGGCTGGTTGGTAATTATCACGCAAAGTTAATATATTATATTAAGGGAGATATCTAAAATAGAAGTAATAAAAGTTGATCATCTAACCTCAGCATTTTCTTTTATTGTACTTTTACTTTATTTAATTTCAGTAATTTACTTTTCAGCAATTTACTTTCAGTAATTTACTTTTATTTTTTTTTACTTTTTACTTTTTACTTTTTACTTTTACTTTGTACTTTTTTTTTTACTTTTCAGCAATTTACTTTTCAGTATTTAATTTTCAGAATTTACTTTATGTCTTTTATTTTATTTAAATTTTTACTACCCGTAAATATGTGTCGTAACTAAGCCAGTTATCTGGGGTTGTGATGAAATCCAATATCACCGTTTTATAAGGGGTTAGATTATAGCTTGGGTAATATAAAGATTTATTTATTGAGTCTTAATCTTAATGCTTTTTCATTAACTGGCCAATAATAAAATTGATCTGGTAAATCTAAAATGAACTAGACATAGGGATTTTAGGTTTCAGCCTTAGACTCAATAGCCCACGATCTTCCTTGAGGATAGATAACCCTTTAATAGATTTCCTTACAGGATAGGAATATACCTGTCGGGCGGGGGTAGCCATAATTGGAACTTAAACTTAATGAATCCAGATAATTTGGTTGACATAGACATATGGTTCAATTGGGTTAAACTGGGTATTTGTGTCTGACCATCGACAGAGGCTTACACATAATTTAGTGTTCCAGGTTAATAAATCAATATATTACCCAACTTTAAGATAACCACTTCATCTTTAAAATGATATTGGAAGAAATCACAACCCTAGATAGTTTTTAATATTGAATTTTCTTAAAACCTACTTTCGAACAATTTTATTTACTTATTTTAAATTTAGAATCGTCACCATTTCAAATCAATCAAACAACCTGTTAGATACTAGTAATCATTTGACCTCATAAAATTAATAGATTAGATATTAAGTCCTCGTGGGATCGATATTTTTATACTACTTGAACGATACGTGCGCTTGCGTTATACGCGTGTGTAAGCACCGGTCAAGTTTTTGGCGCCGTTGCCGGGGACTTATTTATCTTTTACTATTAGTTTAGGGGTTAGATACGTTACTTGTATCTAATTTCTTTTTACTTATTGTTTTTGTTTTCTTGTGTTTCAGGTTCTCAGAAACTACATGAGACGAACCAGAAGCTTTGAACTCCGATCGCTTGACCCGGAAATTGAAAGAACCATCAGACAGTTGAGAAGGGAAAGGCGAGAAGGCCAAGAAGCTTTAGTCAACATAGAACCTGAACCTTTGAATGTTGCACCACCAATTCCCATTCGAGACAGAACTATTCCGGTGGTTGACAGACTCATTTCTTGCATTGTACTTCCTCTCTTACCAGCAAATGCGTGTGACATCAAAACATGCATTCAGATGATTCAGCAGTCAGTTCAATTCGGGGGGAATGCAACTGAAGATCCTAATGCCCACATCAGTAACTTCCTGGAAGTTTGCGGCACTTTTAACTACAACAGAGAATTAGAAGAAGCAATGAGACTGCGAGTTTTTCCATATTCCCTGAAGGACAGAGCTAAAGCTTGGCTACATTCACTACCAGCAGGTTCTATCACAACTTGGAACACTTTAGCCACCAAATTTCTTGCAAAGTACTTTCCACCAGCCAGAACCGGAAATTGAGGAATGACATCACATCCTTTGTACAACAAGATTCAGAATCCCTCTGCGAAGCTTGGGAAAGGTACAAAGATTGCTCCGGAAATGTCCTCACCATGAGATTCCAAAATGGCTTCAAGTCCAAACATTCTATAATGGGCTTTCTGGAATAATGAGAACCACAATCGATGCTGCTGCTGGAGGAGCCTTGATGGCAAAAGGAGAAGATCAAGCCTGGGACCTAATCGAAGAAATGGCCAACAATAATTCCTTGTGGCCAACAGAAATGAGCATGATCCAAAGAATTGCATGAATTTATGAAAGTGGAGCCAATACAGCAGTCAACACCAAGCTGGATCATATATGCAAATTCATGGAGACTCTTACCACTGGATCCACAAGTTCACCATATGGAGGAGCACCAGAGTCGAACCAACTTGAAGAAACGGTGAATTTTGTCAACAATTTCAACTGATAGGGGAACAATCCATATTCCAACACCTACAACCCAGGGTGGAGGAATCATCCTAATTTTTCATGGAGGAACAATTCAAGCCAACAGCGGAACTATCCACCACCTGGATTCCAGCAACAGAACAAAAGCTAGGAGCAGGCAAATGAACCAGGAATAACAGAAGTGTTGACCCACTTGAAAAAGATAGAAGCAAAACACGACTCTCAAGCAGCAAGATATGATGCTATGTTTCAATCCCAAGCAACATTAATTCAAAGTCAATCTGTTTCTTAAAGCACTGGAGAATCAAATGGGACAACTGGCAAATGCTCAGAGTTACAGACCGCCAGGTACCCTTCCTAGCAACACAGAGCCAAATCCAAGGAACATGGGGAAGGAGCAATGTCATGCCATCATGTTAAAAAGTGGTACTGAAATCAACAAAGATGTTGAGCCAAAACAGCTGTTGAGGAAGTTCCAAAAAAAGAAACAAGCACAGATGGAGGAAAGAAGCAAAGGAAAAAAAAGAACAGATCACTCCACCTCCACCTTTTCCTCAACGTCTTAAGAAGAACAAATTGGACAAGCAGTTTTCCCGGTTCCTGGAGATCTTCAAAAAGCTGCATATCAACATTCCATTTGCAGAAGCGTTGGAACAAATGCCCAGCTATGCCAAATTCATGAAAGATATTCTTTCACGAAAACGGAGATTGGGAGATTACGAGACAGTAGCATTAACAGAAGAATGCAGTGCCATCATTCAGAGGAAACTTCCCCCGAAGTTGAAAGATCCTGGCAGTTTCACTGTTCCTTGCGTCATAGGAGAACATAACTTTGGTAAGGCTTTGTGTGATTTAGGTGCGAGTGTTAACTTGATGCCTTTTTCTATTTTCAGGAAATTACAGATTGGAGAAACAATGCCAACTTCAGTCTCACTACAACTTGCTGATAGAACGCTCGTATTTCGAGAGGTGTAGTTGAAGATGTGCTGGTCAAGGTTGACAAATTCATTTTCCCAGCAGATTTTATTGTCCTTGATATGGAGGAAGACGCAGACGTGCCAATCATCCTCGGGAGACCATTCTTGGCTACAGGTCGAACCATTATTGATGTACAAAAAGGAGAACTAAACATGAGGGTACAGGACCAAGAAGTAACATTCAATGTTTTCAAGGCCATTAATTTCCCAGATGATGAAAAGAAGGAGGAATGTTTCAAACTTGATGTGATACACAGTACCATTCAGAACTCTGATGAAAGACAAAGTTCTACTGACAAACTTAAAACATGTCAAATGCCTGTGGAGCCTAAAGATAAAGCGTCTTTTGTACTGAAGAAGCCAATTCTTACACTACAAGCAACAGAAGAGAAAAAGTTCCGCCAACTCAACGAATTGGAGGAATTTCACAATCAGCCTTTTGAGGATGCCAAATTGTACAAAGAAAAGGGCAAGAAAAGACATGATGAGAAGTTAGTGCGTATACAACTGGAACCAGGGCAGAAGGTACTGTTAAACAAATCAAGGGTAAAATTCTTCCCATGGAAGCCAAAATCACGGTGGTCAGTCCATTTGTGATCACCAAAGTTTTACCAAATAGAGCCGTTGAGATACATGATCCTGACGCTAACAAAACTTTCAAGTTAAAAACAAGCGTGTCAAGCACTAGGGAGAATCATTTGAGCGACAAAAAAAAAGTGTTACACTTTCAGATCCAGCTTAACGTTCGAGAAGTCAAGTCTGGCTGACGACTTTAAACTTAGCGCTAGCAGGGAGGCAACCCATGCAATTTGTGTATATATTGTGATTTGGTGTGTTTTATTTTTGTGTGTTTAATTTTTGCAGGTTTAGTCATTTCAAGATGGAAGATGCTCTCGCAAATCTTCACAAGCAATTTCCTTCTCTCCCTCAAAAATCTCTGATGAAAGTTACAAAGCTCGCTTAGAACGGGATGAGACTACTGATGATCAAAGGTATTCCTACTGACATTCGTTGGTTAATTGAAGCACGGGTCCGATTGGCAGGTGAGTCTTCTGACTCTTTTATTTCACATCTGTCTGGCTTAGGAAAGAGCACATATGCTAAAAAGAGAAGAGCCAAAAGAATGTGTGTTTGTTATAAATGTGCTCGCTATTTTTGTAATACTCGTTGTCGTTCTTTAGGAATGGTGTCCGATAAACTGCGAAGATAAGATTAACTTCATTAGGGATGGCTTGAGTAAGGAGTCTTTGGATGTAATATCTAAAACTCTTGAGACGCATCCCAGTGGATGTGTGTATTATGAAATTCGCATGTTATATGCACAATTCCAAAAGGAAAGACAACTGTTAAGTCTCGGGAATCTGACTCAAAAAGACCCTGTTTGCCAATTTATAAGAAAATTGGATGGGAAGCTTGTCCCTGACGCATAGACGTCAATCAAGCCGTTACTTTTCTTGTAAATATTATATCTCTTTGTCTTTTCTTAATAATTGTGATTTGTTTTGTTGTTTTCTTTTAATTTTCTCCCACAAGATAGACTTTTTTTGACTATCACAATATTAATTCGCTACTAATCGTCCTCTGGAAGATACTTGTGCTATTTTTACTCACCCTTTTCAGGTACTATAAATTCAACCCGTCATTGCACTTTTGAAGGCATTCAGAGTAAAACATGGAAGCCACTTCAAGAAGACGAGTTGAAAACATCTGTGTGTTTTGCGGTAGTAGTGTTGGTACTAAACCACAATACGAAGAAGCAGCATAGGAATTGGGTCGAGTCTTAGCTGCAAGGAATATGCACTTAATATATGGCGGAGGCAATCTCGGACTTATGGGGATCGTTTTAAAGGCTGTACAGGAAGGAGGCAGTCATGTTTTGGGAATCATCCCAAAACCCTTGGCAGAGGCAAATCTTATTGGATCATCAAACGGAGAGGAACTGATCGTGCCAGGTATGTCTGAACGACTGGTAGAAATGATTAACCGTGCTGATGCTTTTATGGCTTTGCCAAGTGGCTTGGGTACATTGGAGGAAATTTTTATTGTGTTATCTTGGGCGAACCTGAACATACACCAGAAACCGCTTGGACTGCTCAACTTTGATGGATTTTATGATTTTCTTTGTGTGTTTCTTGATGATGCTCGGAGAAATGGGTTCGTGTCAAAACCTTTGAAAGAACTCCTCTTTACTGCCAGAACTGCTCCGGATCTAATAGACCAACTCATAGCCTATGAACCACGAGTTGACCCTATTCTTTCAAAGATAAATTGGTCTGAGGACGATCGTGGTAAGAGGCGTAGGATTAATCTGGATCTTAACCTTTAATTTCCTGTAGAATTTCAGCTAACCAGGTATTATTTTCTAAACTCTTCTTCTACTTTTTAAGACATTTGGGACAATGTCTCATTTAGGTTTGGGGGAGGGAATTAGTTGATCAGTACCTTGTTTTTAGTTTGTGTGTTGTTTTTATTTTTAGTCCAAAATTTTTCGAAAAATACAAAAAAAATTGAAAAATTTTCAAAAAAAATTACAAAAATATTTTGCGTTTTTGTGTTTTGACTAAAAAGGTGAAATTGGTAAGAGATAGCTGAGTAAGGAGTTTCCACTCCTGAGACGTATCTCAAACCTATTTCGAAACAAGTTAATTTTTGTTTATTTCATTTTGAATTATTTAATTTGTGAATTCTCCTTAAAACGGACTAAAATGGATCTCCATATGCTCAGTTGACAGATATTATCAACATATATAGTAACATACGGACATGAGCTAAAATTGAAAAGTTTGTAATATTCAGTGCTCTAGTTTAATTGGAGTAAACATCTCAAAAAGCAATGGAGTAAAAAAAAAAAAAAACGTATGAGATCCGAGTTATTAAGTCTGTAAGGGTGTTTTAACACCTAGTGCCCTAAAGCCAACTGGTTTGGGAGTCACTGGCCCAAAGCTCGTTACATGGATCGAAGATGTTGCAAAAATATATATATCTAAAGTCTGAGTAATTAAGTCCGTAGGGGTGTCTTAACACCTGGTGCCCTAAAGCCAACTGGTTTGGGAGTCACCGACCCAACACTCGCTAATAGATGGAAGGTATTGTATATAATAAATAAAAAATAGAATAGAAAAAAAAAAGAAAAAAATTCAGAAAAATGAGAAAAATTATTCCATTACACAAAAAGGTGTCAAATCTGATAGAACTTTAGAACAAAAATATTACTCTCTTATCAACTGCACTTATGACTGTTGTGGGCAAAAATGAGTTGTTTAATATTTTGTTGGCTGTGTATATGAAGAATGGTAAAAATAATCGGAGAATTTACTTATTCGGTAATTTAGAAGGAAAAAAAACAATTAGTAACTTGAGTAGACGTTTCACCTGATTAGTCACTAACTTCTTTATTCTCTTTTCTCTTGTCTTTTTGCTTTTGTGTGCATTAGTTTTATTATCTTTTTACTTTTGTAAAACGTTTGTGGGTATCGTTGCTGTAAGCCCTCACGAGACTATAACTCGTCCACTAGGGACACCTAGGGGTTTAAAGGCTTGTTGTATATGCTAAATGCAACCGTGATTCCTACGAAAGTGGCTTAATTTTATTTTATTTTTATTTTGTTGTTTTGCTCGAGGACTAGCAAAATGTTAGGTTTGGGGGTGTGATGAGCGGAAAATATATCAATATTTACCGCCCCTTTAACTTAATATTTTGTTTAGTTTCTCCGGTTTGATGAACGTTTTGATGTGTTTTAGTTTATTTTGCAGATAAAATAATATCGGGTATCAATGAAATCATTTAGGATGAAATATGGGTCAAATAAGGGCAATTATTGGACTTGATATATTAATTTTTGAGATTGGGAACTTGAAAGGGAGTTTTGACGAAGTGCAGTTTTGGGAATTCCAGTTTTGCGCATCTGTCGTAATTTGGGCATAAAGTTTTACTCTGATATCGGATTGAGCTGATTCAAGTTCCAGATTAAAGAAGACTCAAATATCTACAACTTTGAAAGAGAAAATATTTTCGACTTCTGAAGAGTTCATGACCGAAATTGATGAACCATCCAGAAGTGTGTGATGTGTAATTATTAAAGTCATTATCAATCATTTTCAAAGCAAAATATAAATTAATAAATAATTAATAAAAATTATCAAATCAACACCAAACAAGATAAGCAATTAGTGGAGAAATTAATAATGGATTTGGTAGAGAATTTGATAGATGATTTGATATAGGCAAAATTTTGCCTATAAATACCAAGCCATTTCATTTGTAAAATTCATACTTTCTTCTTTGAAATTCCTAATGAATAAATAAGAAGATTCTATCTTGTTTGTTTATTTACAGCTTCCAGTAATTAATTTCAGCTTTCGCACTTTCTTTTCTTTACTTTTCAGTTTTTACTTTCCGCAATTTACTTTTACGCACAAACCTTTTCTTTCTTTACTTTTGCTGGGGTAAAAGGTAAAGCTTTTATTATTGCTATCTATATTAATCTCCCTTAAATATAAAATATAAACTATTTAAAATCTGACTTAATGAGGATACCGCTATATTGGCCGGTTGGAAATTAATTATAAATTGGTTTTAATCTGACTAAGTATGGATACCGCCTGGTTGGTCGGTTGGTAATTAATTATTAATTTGACTTAATCAGGATACCGCCTATATGGCTGGTTGGTAATTATCACGCAAAGTTAATATATTATATTAAAGGAGATATCAAAAATAGTAGTAATAAAAGTTGATCATCTAACCTCAGCATTTTCTTTTATTGTACTTTTACTTTATTTAATTTCAGTAATTTACTTTTCAGCAATTTACTTTCAGTAATTTACTTTTATTTTTTTTTTACTTTTTACTTTTTACTTTTTACTTTTTACTTTTTTTTACTTTTCAGCAATTTACTTTTCAGTATTTAATTTTCAAAATTTATTTTATGTCTTTTATTTTATTTAAATTTTTACTACCCGTAAATATGTGTCGTAACTAAGCCAGTTATCTGGGGTTGTGATGAAATCCAATATCACCGTTTTATAAGGGGTTAGATTATAGCTTGGGTAATATAAAGATTTATTTATTAGGTCTTAATCTTAATGCTTTTTCATTAACTAGCCATTAATAAAATTGATCTGGTAAATCTAAAATGAACTAGACATAGGGATTTTAGGTTTCAGCCTTAGACTCAATAGCCCACGATCTTCCTTGAGGATAGATAACCCTTTAATAGATTTCCTTACAGGATAGGAATATACCTGTCGGGCGGGGGTAGCCATAATTGGAACTTAAACTTAATGAATCCAGATAATTTGGTTGACATAGATATATGGTTCAATTGGGTTAAACTGGGTATTTGTGTCTGACCATCGACAGAGGCTTACACATAATTTAGTGTTCCAGGTTAATAAATCAATATATTATCCAACTTTAAGATAACCACTTTATCTTTAAAATGATATTGGAAAAAATCACAACCCTAGATAGTTTTTACTATTGAATTTTCTTAAAACCTACTTTCGAACAATTTTATTTACTTATTTTTAAATTTAGAATCGTCACCATTTCAAATCAATCAAACAACATGTTAGATACTAGTAATCATTTGACCTCATAAAATTAATAGATTGGATATTAAGTCCTCGTGGGATCGATATTTTTATACTACTTGAACGATACGTGCGCTTGCATTATACGCGTGTGTAAGCACCGGTCAAATGCCCCTTTAAATAGGTGGATAACCATAATTCTACCCAAATATAATAAAACCCTAGTAAAATAAACTCAATAACACATAAATACTTTAAAATTTCAAGCATGGGCTTTGTAATATAATTAAAGTTCAGCTCAGCACTTAAACAGCACATAACCTTAAAAAAAATATAAAATATAAAAACCGTATGGATATCTTGTGTCCTCATTTTGACCAAGAAGAAATCGGAACTGGACTTTGATATAAGCTACAAAGTTGTAGAGCTACGAGTTTTCTTTCCAATACAACTTGAATCACCAAAATCGGACATCATACGAGAAAGTTACGTCTAAAATATGAAAACTGTGCAAATCTCGCCACTGCTAATGCACCATTCAGAAATAAAGTCCAAAATCAATCAACACGTCCAAGACCCATTCCAATATTGCTTTAGACATAATAAAGCCTTCACATAAAGTCTCATGCATGGACCAATATAACATACCCGATCTGGGAGATGTTACCGGCAGGGGATAGCTATACTAACCCCATAAGCCTCTGACTATCTGACTGTATTCTAAACTGTTCTAATGCAATGTCATGCATATATACCATACTCAATTTAAAATACTTTTATTTCTCATAACTGTAAATTCAAAATACTTTACTTTATATATATTAACACATGCTCTTAAAGACTCGTACATAACTAGTTCATACCAGAAACTTTTACTTTGACACTGACTGAACTCTTATACTATATGACTTGATGCTGGTGGACTCCATCCCTGGTGACTGCATCAGTATCCATCCTCCCCAGCTTGTCCTCCTGGAATCCCTACAAAACAATAAAGACTGGAGGGGGGTTAGATCGTTTTACGATCTAAGTGTGTGGATTAAAAGTTGAAAACTGATATAAAAATCTTTTAGCTTTAAAACCATATTTTCAAAACATCTTTATATGAAAACTTATTTTCCAAGACTTCGTATTTCGGAAAACTGCCTTTAAAACACTGGTTTCTGAAAACTGTTTACTAAAGTCTGATTTCTGAAATCTAAATACTGGAAATCTGAAAGCTTTATACTGAAAATCAAAAAACTAAAAACTGCTCTACATCCAGGACCATAACTCAACTTGATGTACTCTATGCCTAGGACCACAACTCAACTAGGCATCTCTGAGGCTGGTGGTGCCCTACGTCCAAGACAACAGCTCAACTGCAACGTAGAGCTCTACACCCAGGACAACAGCTCAACTGACAGTGTAGCCACCACTAGAACTGGGGGTGCGGATCAATGCTACCGCCCAAGCTCTGAAATCAGGATTTCGGGGATCTGTCAACCCTAGTCCTGCTCGAGGATCTGAGAGCGTCCCCTCAGTCCTCCACATGTGCACATGTCTCTGAATCCTTCAATTCCACTATATCTCAAGTTACATACTGGGGTGAGGTTTTACCTCATGCCCTGAAAAACATAAAAATCATATTTTAAAGCTTTAAATTGTAAATACTGCTTTCTGAAAATCATTTTCTTTCTCAAAGCACAATTATATATAATAATAACTGAAAAGAAAAGTTTCTAACGCCCTAGAGCGTAAAATGTAAGTCTGATATGAAAATACGAAATTTTAAAAAAATCAAGTAAAGAAGAAAGTGTTCACTCACTGTGCTATGGTAAATCGAGAGCGATTCACGGCGTGAGCTACCTCTTAGTATCCTAGCATCAATCTAAGATCAATACGATCGTTAGTTTGCATAACTCGAAACATCTTCATATGACATAAAAGAATATACGATGTATGGATACACAATCTTGCTGAATATTGATGATATCTATGGTATCTATGAATTTCATGGACTTAGGTTTGGAGTTACGCAAGTGCGGTAGCGGAAACTTAATTTATTCTAACAGCCAGAAATTTACAGTTTGTAGACCAACTTTGAAATTTCACCAGAATTAATTGGGAATGAAACTAAGGCTGAAAATTTAATATAATGGTCCTTAATATGTCTAGTTTATGTTGATTTTTACGGTTCTCAATTCCGACTTCAGAAACTCAACTTATAGACCGAATTTCAGTGGTTGTCCAACAGAAAAACTGGGCACTACGGCAGCAGGTCACCCGACTTCAAAAATTCGTTCCGATCTCGTCTTAAGTCCAAAAATTCTAAATTTTGGATATGCTACTCCCTCTTTTGTGTCTAGAGTACCCAGAATTTTACGGAACTTGATTTCGACTTCTAGAACGAAAATTATGAAGTTTGCTTTACACCTTGTTCTGTTACCACAGAATCATTAATTTACTGCAGTGCGGCCAAGTTTGAAAATTCGGTACCACTCCCTCTTAAGTCTAAAAATTCTAAATTTTGAATATGATATTCCCCTATGTTTCTAGTGTACTCAAAATTTCACGGCTTGTCAAACGGATACCTAAAACTCATGTTATAACCTAAATACCACAGCCTGTCCAGAAAGTATAGCATACCAAACTCACTGCCAAGTTCTCATTCACTACCCTATTTGTTCTTCCTTGTTTGACACTTCCAATACAAAAACCCACATACAAAACATCATCTTTTACTCAATTTCACACACATCCAACCTTCAATTCATTTCTTTATACACTAAATCACTTACTAACATCAAAACTATTTAACCTACTTTAATCACTTTTATTCCTTACCAAAACTAATATCAAAATACTTCATCTTTTACTCATTTAATCATACATCAAGCCCCCAACTTATCATTCAATCCATCTTCCAATCTACATTTCATATTTTACCATTTCATACCTAAACTCACCAAATTGGGGTTTATCTCATTTTCATTGTTTCAATCAAAAAAATCATATAATCATCATCATACACACATCATCAACATGTTACAAGCATCAATTCATCAAATTCATCATTTTAGTAAAATTTGGGTTTTTGGGTTTCTTACCTCTTTCTTTGTTTCCCTCATTTGTTAAGCCCCCAAATGGATGCTCTTCTTCTTCTTCTTGCCTCCCCTTCTCCTTTCTTTCTTCTTCTTCTTTCCTCTTCTTCTTTCTCTTCCTTTTCCTTTTTCCTTTTCTCTCGGCAGTGGCTCATCTCCCCTCCATTTTCGTTTTTCATTTTTGTTTAGAAGATGGTGAATAGTGGCCCCTTATATAGTGGGCTCATATGATATTTGGAAGGTTTAAGAAGAGCGTAGAAATTTGGAGAGAGTTTGAGATTTTTGCATTTGGGTCCGAAATTACTATTCATTCAGATTTTGACTTGCATTTTTTACTCAGTTCCAGCCCGAATTTGGGAAAATATTTAACGTGGAAGTTGTAGGTCTTGGTCTAAGCTTTCCGACGATATAGAATTCATAAAAATTGGAGATCGTACGAAAATGTTATGCCCCAAATATCATAAATGGTCCAAAGGGAACACTGTACAGTCCCGTCCCGGGACTTGATAATACTTCTGCTGAGTACTTTTTCCTAAATCCTCGTTCTATAATACTTATGCTGAGTACTTTTGACTATTGTCCTTCTGTTCTTTTGTTGTACCTCATACTCCTTATCTCTAAGATTTCTTTCTTCTAGACCTTCACTTATGCCCTATAATTCCTTAACTTGAGCAAATTCTTAATAACTAGGATCTTGGCTCTTACCGAAGATTCTAATATCTCATACCTATACTTGATATTTCTGTATTCCACTTGTCCAACTTAACCTTAACATTATTTCTCATTACTCGACTATCAACTCCCTACATTTCCTTTACAGCTCTCAGCAGTCTTTAAGCTTTTCTTCTTCAACAACCGCTTTGCATTAACCTATTTCGTCGTCCCTGTACTATAATACAAACCTACCAAACCACCCATACCCGCGGTTAAACCATCCCAAACCCGTAGTGGTTTGGTCTCCTTAAGCTAGGGCTGGGTACCTTACGCAATTCCTCTCTAAATCTTTCTTAGTATTCTTTTCATCCTTTCTTTATTTTTCTAAGAGCTTACTTGGTCTATGTTTTATTCTTGGACTATATCTTATAGATCTCAATTCTCGATATTTCTCTACTATTTTTTTGTATCCATTTGTCTTCTTATACACGGTCCCAACTAAGTATCTTCTCTTTATTAATTTCCATATTAAGGTAAACTTGATCTCTTGGTTTTTATATTATATTACTCTTCTATCAATACTTACTTAGTATGTTCTCTCCTGTTTGTTATTACCATTTGACTATCTCACTTTCCATACTGGTATCAACCATCTTTTTGATTTACTTTTCTATTTCATTCTCTATCTGCACCTACTATAGGTCATATCTTCTTTCTTTACTTGAAGGATATCTTATCTCATATGTCCTTGGTTATCCTTAACACTGTCTTTTACCTTCTTATCATATACTTAGCTACTACTTCTTCTCTTGTTACTTTATCTAAAGGTTTCTCTTTACATCTATTACTCGGATTATCTTTTCTTTTCTTATTATTCTGATTTGATGTTGTCCTTAAGGGTCATACGTTTCAGTCTGTTATCACTACTCTTGTACTTACTTCTGGAGTATCTCAAGGTTACGTTTCGGGTCTATCTTTGTTACTGGTATCAATCGAGGGTTGGGAGGGTGGGAAATAATCTTGAGGCTCTTCTGTTGCGGTATTTCGGTGACCCATACTTTTGCCTAAGAACCTCATGTATACCTGTCTGGTATCTCTTTCTATACTGGGTACTATCACTAAAACTTTTCTGACCTACCTTTTTCTAACTTTACTTTTGATCCTTTACATCAACAAAATACTTCATATCCTATACAAGTCCTTCTAGAAGTATATTCTTTAACGAGCTTCTTATATTGTTTCTTTATCTTTTCCATTACTTAATTCTCTGAAGTTATTACACTCTTTCTCTAGGTACTTCTATATTCTTTTGCTATATTTCCTAAAGGACTAATTCTGCGACGATGGTTCCTTCCTTATCTTAGTCCTTCACTTCTTACTTACTTACTTCTTTGAAAGAAAAAAAAAACTTTTTCTACTTTGTCTACTGCGAACATCTCTTACTAAATCTCTGATCCATACACTATTCTCCTCTTACAATCCTTACTCTTAACTATATGAGATCCTTTATAAGTTGCTTACTATTTTCCTATAAATCATTTTCCATGATCTTTGTTCCTCTAATTTCACTGCTTCCTTGAAAGTTCCTTGTCTTAGTTATTGTTCCATCTCATGATTTATATATCCTATCAATTGTTCTCTTTTACTGATCCTTTTCTCTACTGGCTATATGATTCCATGATTATCATCGATTATTTACTCCGACTTATTTTAATCTTTGAAATATTCTGGGTTTTCTTCTTTATTCCTTCGAAACTTCCTTGATTCTTATCCCAGGTAGTCTGTCTTTTAAGGTCCTTTAACTTCTCAAAATGAACTTCGTTGGTTTTCTTACGGTCGCCTGTACTCATGATGATAGGAACTACTAGTATCTCATTGATCATTTTCTTTATGTCTGGGGAAACTTCTTCATCCTTGTTTTAGTACTCACTATCCTGATGGGGCCTATTGCTCATGAAGGGTAGGTATGAGGTAGACTCTATCAGGGTAACTTTCTTAACTGGTATCTCGAAGGAGCGAAGATCTGAGTAAGTCGAAACCTTATTTATTAGGTCTTTTGGCTAGGGGAAGCTATCTATTATCTCAATCAGCACTCATCTTGTTTACCTACAGGTCTAAGTTCATAAGATCTAAAATCTCTCTTCCTTCCTATGGCATTTCCATATCCATTAAAGGGTTCCACGATCGTCATTGATACTTGGGAAACTTACTATCTATATGGAATGGTTCAGAAAACGTTGAATCAACTCGGAGGAATTCTTCTGAGGAATGAAGATATTTCGCTCGAGGAAAAGAACTTTTCCTTAGATTTACTCGGCTTTTTATTCCAATCTAATCTTGTTATACTCATCTTTACTATTAGTTCCAGTATTATCCTTTGTTACTTATCTCCACGTTTCTTATTCTTATTTCTATTGATTTTAACATTTCTTGTATGTTTCTTTTCCTATACCTTTGTTTACTTCCTTATCGATTTGATTCTGTATCTCTATCTCTTTCTTATATCTGGTTACTTTTACCTTCTTACACTTCTCGTTGCTTTTCTTCTAGCTTTTTCTCTTTATCCTATACTGTATCTTTTTGCTTGCTATTTCTGGTTACTTAACATCTAGATACATTTCTTATTTTTCCTTTCTAGTTTTCCCTCTGATAAGTGGATATCTTTTAAGTTCTACTATCTATAAGAAATACTTGAAGGTTACGGGTTCGGCTTGAGGGAATGTTCTGAGGAAGAAATGAATCTTACTTCTATTGAGCATCTCTAATACTTACTAGGGCTTTCTATATTCTTCTTTTGTTGCTATGAATTCTTCTATTTCCACACTGATCTAATCTTGTATCTCGATCTTTTCTTACTTCTGACTACTTAATTATCTTTACATTTTCCTTACTTCTCTCCTAGCTTTCTTTTTCTCTTATACTTTCTTGGATGGCTTTCCTTGGAACTTACTATCTAGTTCTCTAGCTTATACCGGACTTCAGGGAGTAATCTAGGATGATTAGGGAATGATTTCTATCTAGAGTAAAGAAAAGAGTTCAGAGGACTTGGGAATATTTACTAACCTGTCTGTGAAGCTTTGAGGACGTACTCGAGGATCGGATACTGGAGAGGTAGCGCCCTGCATACTAGTATCCCGGACATACTAAGTATACAAGACTCCAACACTCTACCCACTGCAGTCACTGACTCCCTAGACCATGCTCTGATACCATCTTTGTAACATCCTCGATCTGAGAGATGTTACCGGCAGTGGATAGCTATACTAACCCCATAAGTCTCTGACTATCTGACTGTATTCTAAACTGTTCTAATGCAATGTCATGCATATAAACCATACTCAATTTAAAATACTTTTATTTCTCATAATTGTAAATTCAAAATACTTTACTTTATACATATTAACACATGCTCTTAAAGACTCGTACATAACTAGTTCATACCAGAAACTTTTACTTTGACACTGACTGGACTTTTATACTATATGACTTAATACTGGTGGACTCCATCTCTGGTGACTGCATCAGTATCCATCCTCCTGAGCTTGTCCTCCTAGAATCCCTACAAAACAATAAAGACTGGAGGGGGGTTAGATCGTTATACGATCTAAGTGAGTGGACTAAAAGCTGAAAACTGATATAAAAATCTTTTAGCTTTAAAACCATATTTTCAAAACATCTTTCTATGAAAACTTGTTTTCCAAGACTTCGTATTTCGGAAAACTGCCTTTAAAACACTGGTTTCTGAAAACTGTTTACTAAAGTCTGATTTCTAAAATCTAAATACTGGAAATCTGAAAGCTTTATACTGGAAATCTGAAAGCTTTATACTTGCCTCCCATTCTCTTTTCTTTCTTCTTCTTCTTTTCTCTTCTTCTTTCTCTTCCTTTTCCTTTTTCCTTTTCTCTCGGCAGTGGCTCATCTCCCCTCCATTTTCGTTTTTCATTTTTGTTTAGAAGATGGTGAATAGTGGCCCTTTATATAGTGGGCTCATATGATATTTGGAAGGTTTAAGGAGAGTGTAGAAATTTGGAGAGAGTTTGAGATTTTTGCATTTGGGTCCGAAATTACTATACTTGCAATTTTGACTCAGTTCCAGCCTGAGTTTGGGGAAATATTTAACGTGGAAGTTGTAGGTCTTGGTCTAAGCTTTACGACGATATATAATTCATAAAAATCGGAGATCGTACGAAAATGTTATGTCCCAAATACCATAAATAGTCCAAAGGGAACACGGTACAGTCCCGTCCCAGGACTTGAGGAATTTATCAATCGTTCCCAAAGTCCTCTCCTGAGGACATTTGAATCTCGACATAATTTATTTTACGTGTCTTCATCCCGTACATAACAGTATCGCTATAGGTAGTAGTAAAACTACCGGTCGTTACAACCAAACTCCAGAACCCAAGGAATCTTCCAAATCCACCAAAATGGCCCAAATACACCAATTTGACCAAGCCATGCAATCAGCCACAACTTCAAGTTAACTTAGCCCAACAAACAGAGCTCATTCTGGATCACATCATTCTCCCTCTCTTGAAAAGGATTCGACCTCGAATCCGAACCCGGGTCATAGATAAAAATGACAAGATAAATGTGACGAGAATCCTGGAATAAAATAAAATCACATGGAAAAAAATGGTTAAGGTGAGCAAAAGTCAATAAAGCCAATGAATGATTTTTTGTCCTCATGTCCTCACAACCAACATCAGATTGCTCCATATGATATTCACCCTTAACAATAACGTCAAGCAGCTCATTGGCATCATGAACAACCAAATCTTGATCACTAATGTTATCACGCACATCAATATCATCACTATCATCGACACCATCAACCACCTCACTCTTATTTATTGAAACATCAACATGTTTCATTTCATTACTCAAGGCTAGGCTCATATCCTTTTTTAACTCACATTTTGCTAATGTCTTTTTCTCTATCAATTCTGGAAGCTCTCCTAGTAACATTCCAAACTCTGCAATCACACTTTTCTTTTTAGCCCACTCTTCTTCTTTCCTCTGCATATACAACTCTTCGTTATAGAACTCTTGTAGGGTTAAAGGAGCAAGCTTGATAATTTTTCCATTATACCTAAATTTTTACATATTCTCATCCATATCATAAACTACTTTATTGAATTTATACCAAGGCTTACCCAATAAAATATGTGTATGACACATAGGAACCACGTCACAAACTACTTGGTCAACATACTTCCCAATTGCAAAATTTACCACAACCTGCTTAGCAACCTCGAACTCTCCAAAATCACTCATCCACTTATAAGGTATATCAAGAGGTACCAATGGTAATCCCAATTTTTCCACAAGGGTAGTGCTAGCTAAATTTTGTGATTCCCTCTATTAATAATAATAATACTACACACTTTACTATTGATAAAGCATCTCGTGCGAAAGATAATACTCTTTTATCCATCAAATTATTTATATAAATCAACCCCTTACTTGAAAGACACCAATAATGAGGAAATACTCAAAAGAATCACTAAGAAAATATGAAAACAAACACAAAGAAAAATGACTAAAAAAAACACCAAAAGTAAAACAAGAACACAAACTAAACTGAAACTGGATAAAATTCATAACGACTGTTTGAAAGCGATTTTGAGACTCAAAACTTAAACGGAAAGAGTGTGGACAACCACTAACGAATTCCTCTCCTCGATTACTTATAAATCGATATATTATGGGTCTTGTAAATCCTTCTAGATCAAAAGTTACAGTCGTTTTAAAATCAGTGAGCGGTTGAAAAATTCTGACCGAACTGATCCGAAAATTACAGATAAATTCGACCCTAATTGACTCAAAAACTTCAAGAATTGAATCATATATGCTATTACCATGCAAGAACATTATAATAACATCCAATATTCAGTCATAAACATGAAAAACACAAAGGAAATAATAAAAAAAAATGAAATGAGAAGAGACCAAAAAACAGGAGGAAAAAAAAGAAATATGAAGACTTCATAAAACGATAAAGATAGAGAAAATCTTGACCTTGGAACCCTGAGCTCCTGATACCAAATGATAAGAAACCTGCCTGGAACAAGGCCAAGCAAACCCTTTCACATGTTCTAAGCCCCAAGAACCGCGAATCTTGATTTTGTAAGAACAAAATTCTTCCAAGATCAAGTTCAACCCTTAAGGAACCTTGCCCTTAAGAACCTTTCTTTATTTCTTTGGAGAATCCTGAACAGCGATACAGTGCCACAACGATTGCCACACGTTGATAAGATTTTATTTCGTAGAACCAAGGAATAATTCACTCCCTCAAGATGACACAAGTCACTTTGTTTTGTAAAAAGATATATTCTTAGTTAATTCCCAATTACAATGAATAATGCCCCTTTAAATAGGTGGCTAACCCTAATTCTACCCAAATATAATAAAATCCTAGTAAAATAAATCCAATAACACATAAAAGACTTTAAAATTTCGTGCATGGGCTTTGTAATATAATTAAAGTTCAGTCCAGCACTTAAACAGCACATAACCTTAAAAAAAATATATAAAATATAAAACTCGTAGGGATATATTGCGTCCTCATTTTGACCAAGCATAAATCCGAACTGGACTTTGATATAAGCTAAAACGTTGTAAAGCTACGAGTTATCTTTCCAATGCAACTTGAATCACCAAAATCGGACATCAGACGAGAAAGTTACGTCCAAAATACGAAGACTGTGCAAATCCCGCCACTGCTAATGCACCATTCAGAAATAAAGCCCAAAATCAATCAAGGCAGCCCATGTACGTCCAAGACCCATTCCAATATTGCTTTAGACATAATAAAGCCTTCACATAAAGTCTCATGTATGGACCAAACTCCAGAACCCAAAGAATCTTCCAAATCCACCAAAATGGCCCAAATATACCAATTTGACCAAGCCATGCAATCAGCCACAACTTCAAGTTAACTTGGCCCAACAAACAGATCTCATTCTGGATCACCTCATTCTCCCTCTCTTGAAAAGGATTCGATCTCGAATCCGAACCCGGGTCATAGATAAAAATGACAAGATCAATGTGACGAGAATCCTTGAATAAAATAAAATCACATGGAAAAAAATGGTTAAGGTAAGCAAAAGTCAATAAAGCCAATGAATGATTTTTCGTCCTCATGTCCTCACAACCAACATCAGATGAGTTATCCTCCACACTTTGATGGCATTCACGTCACCGATCTATTTAGATCAGACCTCCGCCCGTTCGTTGGGTGTGGACTGATGCTCATGATATCATGTGCGTATCAAGATAGAATCTGTCAGTCCTGTCTACAGGGCATATGCATCCTACACGTGTTTGCGATCTACTAAATCCATGGTCGTGGTATAACTTCAGAAATCAGTTCCGAGTGTTATTTAAAGATCGTAAATTGAAAGTCGACTATATTATACCAAAAGGATTTGACGTTTTTATCTATATCTCAGGTATAATATGGATAGCCTATGACGGAGGGATTATACGTATGCAATTACCTCGACTTGCATAGTTTAGTGAGATTATCCGTGGTCATCATAATTCATGAGTGGGTGAATTATGGACACGAAATTGGATTTCATGACATATAAACCTAAACTTATAGAGTCTTACAATATGAAGTGTACTCGTTGAGCACTTGGGCAACGCGTTATGAATAATACAGATTATTCATAATACTTCATCGGATTAAGTGAGTTAATTCGAATCGTTTAAACGGTTAAACGATAACACATGCATTAGAGGATTCATTTGATAATTATTGTGTATTTGTATTTGATACATAATTTGATTAGATACACATTAATTAATTATCAAATGAGATTTTGACACATGCCATTAATATATATGTATTTTTTATTTAATGTAAATGAAATACATATATAATAATAATTATATTAATTAATTATTTAAATATTTAAATGTTAAATATTTGAATAATTAATTGATAAACTTTTTCATAATAGTTATAAAAAATGTTTAATTATTATTGGTGACACATGGCATGATTTAATTAAACTTTATGTGTGCAAATATGATTTGTTAACATAAAATTTAATTTAATTAATTGAATTAATTTTTTTGCAAAATGACCAAAATGGCCCTCCAAAGTCGGCAACTTCTATCTTTTAAAGGAAATTTTTTTCTTTTTTGCTTCTAATGGAAGCTTGGCCGAACACCCACCTAGACAAAAAGCTCTCAAATTTCTTTGATAATTCAAGGAAGAAAGTAAAGAGAAAACAAGAAAAAAAAACTTAGGAAATTTGGAGATTAAAAGGTAATCCTTAATCTTCTTGAGTTTGGAAATTTAGTTTCTTGTTCTTATGTTGCTAGAATAGTTTTAGGGTTTACTTTACTTGTTAGAATTTGGGGTTTTTTGGATTTGGTGGATGAATTGGAAGGCATGGTGCATGTGTGAAGTGGATTTGGATGATATTATTGTAATTATTGTCCAATTTGATCATTTGATGATATGTTGTCATTCTAGAGTGTTATGACCACTCTTGTAATGCCTAGAATTGTTCTTGGGTGGTTCATGTGTGGCGACTTTGATTGGTGTTTTGATTAATTGGATTAATCTTGAAAAATTGGATTTAAAGCATGAAAATTGACATTTCTGCATTCTGGATCAGATCCGGAATAACTGTAAATATGGTGATGAAAAACATGTCATTTGAATGTATTGGATGCGTTTTGGGTGTTGGAACAATTACTGGAAATTGTTTCGGAGTTGAAATAAGAGAAAAGGGCGAAAAACGGCGTTACCGGGTGACTTTTGAGCCAACCGGATGAAGGCGGCCCAAACAGTGAAAGAATTTTCACTGTTTGGGCAGCACATGAACTGTCCTAATACTATTGGGGCTGACCTGGGTAGCCCTAATATGTATTGGGTGGTCGGTTCGGTCGAAAACACGTTTTATGCCATTTTGTAGAAAATTATTTTCGTAAAAGTTTCGCGACGTTTCTTAGTTGTTTATGTCATTATTTGATATTGAATAAATAAGTTTAGTTGAAATATGAATGAATTATTCATATTGGATATTGAATAATTCATTCGGTAATTTAAAAAGTTTTAAAATTATGATTTCGCCCAAACAGTGCTTCCGTCGTCCCTTCGCCCAATACCCCAACACAAGTGTGATGAACATTAAAAAATGTTCACTTAATAAAATAGAAACTAATCATTTTACACTTATAATTTCATTAATCTCTTTAATTTAGCACATTTGTAAAATAATAATTAAATTTATGTTTTATATGTTTTTATTGTGATTTTTATTTTTTATGTAAGTGAAATAATACATTGGATGCATAACTAGAAAAATGGACGTGACATTTGGATTTTAGAGGCCGGAAACTTGAAATGGCGTTCTAACGGTATACAATTTCGAAAATTTCAACTTTGCACAATTTTCATAATTTAGTCATAATGTTTTACTCCGATATCGGATTGAGCCGATTCTAGTTCCAGATGAAAGAAGACTCACATATATACAACTTTGATGTTTACAAGAATTTCTAGTTCTGAGGTTTTCAAGGTCGAAATTGGTGAAGACATCAATGTGTATTGCATGTAATTTTAATTATTAGAAAATAAAGTAAAAAAAGTAAAAATAAATAAAAATAAATAAAAGTTGAAATGTCAAAATCCACTTTATGTGGATTGTGATCATGTTTGTAAAATTATCAACAAAAAATCAAAAAAGGTCAAAAAAGGAAAAAGAAAAAAATAAATTAGTAAAAGTTTGTTTTTTTTTTGTATTTAATTTGGAAAGTTGTAATTAATAATTGAGAGGTGAACACCTTTATTTCTAATTAACAAATGTGTTAAATTAAGGAGATTAATGAAATTATAAGTGCAAAATGATTAGTTTCTATTTTATTAAGTATACACTTTTTAATGTTCATCACACCCCCAACCAGCTTATTGCTAGTCCCTAGTAATATAAGCGAAAAACTTTAAAAAGAAAAATTCTTATCCAAATTAATAATTATTTTCATTCCTTATAAATGATCAAATAAATAAATTATCCGGTACTTTTTACCATTCTTCAATACACATAAAACATGGTATCAATCAATTTATTGTGTCAACAATATTCACATTTCTTGTTGAAAAGAGAGTAATATTTTTTGTCCTAAGATTATATTAGAGTTCACACCTTTTGGCCTTTGTAACATCCCGCCTAAACCAGGATGTTACCGGAAGAAGACAGGCTGATCCTGCCTCCATAAGCCTCTGATTCTGATGAAAATTTCGGCATGATGTATACAGAACATCACGCAACCTGGCTTGTAGCCAGCACCCTGAGACAACCTGTTTATGCAAACTCAAAATATATGCAACCATCATCTTGGCCTCATGCCATAACTCAATAAACAAAATGAAAATCACTTGGCCTCCGACCAGAACTCAAAATAATACTATACTATTACACAATCCTTTACATATGCAATACAAATACAAATACAAGGGGTCGTGAGGACCCATAACTTGACCCATGACTCAATGACTCTCTTGACTACAATTGGGGCGATCCACTGTTTTCAAAGTCTTCACTGATGTCTTGTTGGCTCAATATGACTGCTACTGACCTGCAAAACTAACAAATTGTTGTGGTATGAGTCATGAAACTCAGTAAGTAACCATGCATGCATTCTAATAATAAAAACTTCTAATATTATTTAAATCTTAACGTATATCATTGCTTCAATCACATTTGGAAAAGAAATCCTCAGATTGATAAGTTAATTATCTTTCTTTACTCATAACTCGTATACTAAAATTTATCATGAAATGTTACTAATGTTTGATCTCTACCTCAAGTTTGTATTTACTTATGCCAATTCCGTTAGATTTATTATCTTTGCTTTGCCCTTGTTTACTTATCTTAGCCTGAAATTTTCTATCTTCCTTAACTCTTACCTTAACTTACCATGTATTTATTCTTACCACTGTCTGGTCTATCATCTTGTATTCAAGTTCTAAAAACAACATTTACTAAGTCTTATTTTAATCGTTTATCCGACATATATAATTCAGAATTAATCATTCCATTCTATAACATAACTCTTAGTTGACTTGTCATACTTACAAGCTATAAATACATACATACGCTTTTACCTTCTTTGAAAACCTTCTTTGTAATAACTTTTCCTTTATTTGTTACCTATGAACATCGCACACCTCGTACATACGCATTCCATCACACATGCAAAGCCATATATATGCTTCCTAAACTACTTACCATGTGTCTGAACTTATGCATCATAATCACATAATACATATATAGCATAATGAAAATTCATTATGTAACATAATTCTCTTATTCATTTGCACATGCTATAAATATATATTTTCATGCAGCAACTTGAACATATATCTCAAACTATAAAACTCTTTCTATCTATGCTTGTCACAATCTAAATCTAAAACAAAAACTGAAAACTGAAATCGGGAAGTCATTTCTGAAAACCGAATTCCAAACTGAAATTGGAAAACGCTTCTAAAAACCAAATCTCTGTAAACTTTACTTGAAAACTGGTTTTCTATAAATCTTGTCTGAAAACTGATTATAAAACCGAAAGTTTACACGGAAAATATATTTGAAATCTGTAATCTCATTCTCAAAACTGTATTCTCTTGTAAAAATCATTTCTTTCTAAAAGTTTGTTCATAAAAACTCTTTTTTCTGAAAATCTGATCTGGAAAGCTGTTTTCTGGAAATCTGATATATGTAAACTAATTTGTCTCTGAAAAACTTGACGTATGGGGGTGTTACGTATCGCCGTCCCCATACGCCTAACTAGAGCCAGGAGTGCAAATCCATGACTTTGGGGCATTACGTATCACCATCCCCCAAAGCATGTCACTACTGTCCCTGAAACTAGTGGTGTTGGGGCGTTACGTATCGCCGTCCCCAAGTCATTGAACTAGAACTGGGGGTGTGAATCTATGATATCCTCCAAGCTCTGAAACTATGATCTAGGGGCATCTGTCATCCTTAGTCTTGAACTAGGATCTGGGGGCGTTACGTATCGCCGTCCCCCCAGTCCTCTACATGTGCACATGTGTTGTCCGTCAATTCCATCTCTGAATCAAGTTACATACTGAGGTGGGTTTTTCCTCCATGCCTCGAAAAATCATAAATCTCATGTTTTAAAAACATTGCTTTTGAAATTATAAATCCTTCAAAACAAACTTACATAAGAAACAACTGATACTTTAATAAGGCTAACGCCCTAAAACATTTAAAATAAATCTGAAACAATAACAAGTGAATACAATTCAACTTTGAAAAAAAAAAGCATACACTCACATACATATTTTCTTATGCTCAAGTCTGGTGCTCAACATCTCATTTACATATATTCATATACACATATACTATATGCTCACTTAAACATGCATCCAAATACTTGTATACAATATACATACATACTATATACATACTTACTTATTTCTCCATGCATACTACATGCTTTTTATATTTCAATACACACAGCCTCTTGATTATACATACATACTCTGTTTCACATGCTTACACATATGCATGCGTACTATCATACATACATGTTTCTGCCTACTTATGTACCTATTTACTTATACATGCTTATACTTATCTATGCATGTACTCGTGTTCTTGTTTTTGTATTCTTCTACATGCATTTGTACATATATACTTACTTCCTTATAATTTATCATTCTTTAAACTTTAATCTTATACCCTATGGTGTAGTTTCTACAACCCCCAAATTTCGGGTATCCTTATATTATACTCATATGTATTTGTTCACACATCATGTATACATATACTTTATCATTCTTATACTTTCAATCTCAAGCTTGCTAGTATCTTACTTACATATATATATATATATATATTCTGTTATATGGTTATACATATACTTATAAATTTTCTTTATTATCTAAATTCAAACAGAACACATGTCACAAGTATTCATCGCATGGATTACTTATCTAGCTTGGCGGACACTCATAATCCTGGTCCAATCTGTCAAAACAAATAACAAAACATGGTCAGAATCGTTATTTGCGGAACTTTCTACTTATCTATAATAAATTTCCGGACCATCCCGGAATATACAAATCCTCTCTGATTCTACGATTTAAGCTTCATTACTCTAATATATCTTTATATATTATTCTAAACTAGCTAGATGGCTTAAATTCTCATTTTACGCATTTGTGGAAAATCTTGCGGAAAAGTTTCCACAAATACTGCGGAATGATCCTGAACCTTCCGAACTAATCCGGAATTACTCAATTACTCTCGCAATATCATATTTATGTTGTATCCATAGTTATGGTCATCAACGCTCAGTCGAGCGAGAAACCCGGTTTCACCGGAAACCTACTTAATCTACTGGATCGACCTAATCTAATCCGTTCTCACTCGGATTCTACGACAAACACATATTCAACATACTAAAGCTCAGACAAATCAATTTATATCATTACGCTACTCTACGAAGCTACTGGAAACATCCGAATATTTAGCGAAAAACTTGAAATTAGCGACTATTTACTGATAGCTCTTACCAAGAATTCGAGGCCGTATATGGACTCCAAACGATCCCACAAACGTGTTGGAATCGACAGAATTCCGATCGAAGCTACTGTTCATGTCGAGGTTACTGTTCATACACGGCTTCCCTCCTCGTTTCGCGTGATTCCGGACACGGATTGGAGAAACCGTCACCACCATCTCGTAGTACTCGTCGAGGGCTTCGATTTGGCGGGTGGCTCGGGTCGTGAATCGAACCGACGAGCCAGAACCGTGAAACCCATTTCACGCGGCTATTTCTATTTATTTGCGCCAATTTCGGTGATCCCTGCGACGGCGCCGGTCACTAGCAGGTGCACCGTGGCCGGGCGCTTCAGGAGCTGGTGGTCCACCGGCGTGATGCTGGCCGGAGGGCCACCGGCGAAAGGCTTCTCTCTCCCACACGTTTGGAGACAAAGGGACGGGTGAAGGGAAATGTGAAGGTTTGCCAATTTCGTGATTTTCATAAACTTAGAGGTTTTTATAATATTCTGGGAAAATATCATCTTGGTCCCTGTATTTTTGCAACTAAGCCCCTTGTTTGGGGTCTTTTATGAAAATCATATTTTTGAAGTCTTTCTTGTTCGAATTTCAAAAAGTGTTCAGCATGAAAAATATTTATCTCAGAAAAAAGAGTCTGTTGGTTCAAGAATCAACTCAATCGGAGTTCGTTTACTATTCTTGTTACCGAAATGGAAAACTTTACGCGCATAATAAAAATTACGTAACTGATTTTTGAGACGACGTGTCTTCTAACGCGACAAATCTTCACTTTATATTATTTTGATCCATATATCATGGCTTGAACTCTTATTATTTATTATCATCATGTTCCGAGACCATAATTTCAGTCCGGGAACCTTCCAGAACTGTCCTGAAAATTTGAGATGTTACAGCAATGAAAGTTTATTTATAAATACGAATTTTTTTTTATAATACATCTTCAATCCTTGTATCGAGCTTTGGGCTAGTGACTCTCAAACCAGTTGGCTTTAGGACACTAAGTATTAAGACACCCCTAAGAACTTAATTGCTCGGATTTCAGATATTAAAAATAAGAAGTGTCTAATTTTCTTAAGCTTTCTCTTTAACCCATGTAACGAGCTTTTGGCCAGTGACTCCCAGACCAGTTGAGCTTAGGGCACTAAGTTGTTAAAACACCCATACGGACTTAATTGCTCGAGTTAGAGAAGCTACGAAATCGAACTTATTCACACACACACACACACACACACACACACATATATATATATATATACATACAAACTCAAACTCTACCGTTTTACGTGAATAATCACTGCTTATTGAAGCTAGATGTCTGGTTACTAAGTAAAAGCTTGATTATTATCTTTTTTTATTAAACTAACTCAAGTTCTACCATTTTACGCGAACAATCACTACTTGTTGAGGCAAGATGTCCGGTTACTGAGTAAAAGCATGGTTAGATTTTTTTTTGAATAAAAACACAAATTCCACTGCCTTTATGTGCTACTTCCAACAAATTAGAGAACTGAATATTATAAAATTTTCACTCACAACCCATATTTATATGTTACCGTATATGTTGATAATACCTGTCAGATGAGCATATGCAGATCAAATTTAATCAATATTATGGAGAATTCACAAATTTAAATGATTTAAAAAGAAAGGAACAAAAATAACTTGTTACGAATTATTTTGAGATGCGTCTCAGGAGCGAAAACTTCTTACACAGCCACCTCTAAACAACAATTCCACTTGGTTAGTCAAAAATTTATTGTTAGTTTGTGTGTATTTTTTTTTTTTTGGAAAACACAAAAGAAAATCAAAACACAAAATATTTTTTTCACACAAAATAACAACATAAAAAAACTTTTTTTTTGACAAAAATATCAACACAAAAATGATTTTTTTTTAACGAAAAAAACAGCAACGAAACATAAAAATGAAAATTATCTAATCCATTATCCCCTCCCCCAATCAATTTGAGACATTGTCCCCAATGTCTGAAAAAAGAAGTAGAGTTTAGAAAACATCACATGGTTAGTGGAAATTGACAATTGAATCTACGACTATTTAAAAGAAAAAAAAATTATAAATTAAGATTCAAGTCCACTCTACGCTTCTTGCCACGATCGTTACCAGACCAGTTCAACTTGGAAAGAATGTGGTCGATTTTTGGTTCATAAGCTAAGAGTTTTTCAATTAAATCATCATTTTTTCTTGCAGTTAGGAAGATATCTTTTACCGGTTTTGAAATAAATCCATTTCTTTTGGCATCCTCAAGAAATATAAGAAGAAAATAGAAAAAGTCATCAACATTAAGTAGTCTAATGGGTTTTTGGTGAATGTTCAAGTTCGCCCATGACGTAATTACTAGTTCATTATCCACCTTAATGCAATCAATAGTTTGGTATCAACACTAATATAGCATTACTTCATCAAAGCTCTACAATCTAAGTTCTGGGTCAAGATTCCTTACCTTGAATCATGCTTTTTCCTCTCCATTAGAGTCCACAAGCCTTCCTTTCTCCTTTCTAAACTTGGTTTGTGTTGGATTCTCTCCATTCTTCTTCAAGATTTCTTGTGAAGTTGCAAACGTTTCTCTCTCTCTCTCTTTTTTCCTTCTCATGTTTTTTTCATCTTCTAAAATATTAGAGATGAATGAATAGTGTGTCCTATTTATACTAGGGGCTAATGGCTTCTATTTCTATTCTTGATTAGTTTGGTTCTTTCTAGATGAGTCTAAGGACTTATTGATGGAGTGAACGCAACGGAAGGGCGCGGTGGAAAGCGAAAATGGTTTTTAAAAATTTTCGAGCGAATTAATTAATATCAAATATTTTTTTAATTCACTCAAATAAGTTTAAATATCTTATTTATTAACATTTAATAACGTAATATATTTCAATACACGACGAATTATTTTACGAAAATATTTTTCGACAAATACTACGCGTAACGGGCAAACGGTCAAATCGATTGACCAACAGTCGAGCCGGGATAACCCGATCACTCGGGCAGTGTTCGGTCAGCCCTTGGACTTCCCGAACAGTGTCTAGTTCGATGGGTTCACAGTCGCGACGCGGCGAGCTCATTTCGATGCGAATTTCGCCGTTTTCTCACGTTTTCACCCCGGAATAATTTCCGGAATTAATGCACCACCCAATACACATTCAAAAACATCCAAAAAACATAATTTTCCAAGAAAATATTCTATTTTAAGGGACCAAATCAGATCTGATCTAGTTTTTATTTTGTCCAATTTTCATGCCAAAATTCAGTTTATTCACAAAATTAATCCAAATAATTTACACAAAATTTATCACCACAATACAAAATTCCAAGAATAATTCTAGGCAATATTAGAGTGGTAACATCACTCTAGAATGATAATTTTTAATTTTTATATTAATTCCCTAATTAATCATTTACACATGCTTAATAAAGAAAATAATTAAGGTTACATAATCAATCAACACCAAGTTTTTGCTTCAAACACATATCCAAGATACATATATAATCAAAACATGCAAAATACATATCCAATATATATTTTCATGCTCAGGAAACAAAAACAAGAAAAATTAGAAATTGGAAATTCATTATTACCTTAATTTTAGTTTCCAATCCCTTCAATTTTTCTCCTTTGGTGTCGATTAAATTTTGGAACCCTAATCCTTTTTTTCTTTATGTTCTCAACACATGAGAAAGAGGTTAAACATTGTAAAATGAAACAAATTTCATTTATATACAAAATTCCCTCATGGCCGAAAATTACATAATTTTTCTAACAAAAATAAAAATTTTGGTGGCCATAAATTTGACACACTATTAATCTTATCCAAATAAGATTTTTTTTTTTTTTTTGATATTTGTTAATCAAATCCATGTGTCCAAATTACATGGTTTGGCAAATCAAATTTTTCCAATTAAATAAGAATATTCCAATAATATTCTTATCTTAATAAATCAATCAATTAACTAATTAATCAATTTATTTAACCATTAACGAGAATACAAAATAAATATTATGGAATAATATTCCAAGAATATTCTTCCATTTTATCATTATTAATAATTAACTAACAATTAATTAATTAATAATAATAAAACAAGTGTCAAAATCCAATTGGTTAATAATGTGTATCTAATCTAAATTATGTATCATATACAAATACATATTATTTAATACGCATGTGTAAATTATGAATAATTCGAATTATCCATAATTAATTGCCCAAGTGCTCAACGAGTACATTTTATATTGTGGGACTCTCTAGGTTCAAGTTTATCTGTCACGAAAACCATTTCCATGTCCGTAATTTGTCAACTCACAAATTAAAACGACCACAAATAATCAAGTTGAACCATCCAAGTCGAAGTCATTGCATATATATAATCCATTTGTCATAGGTTATCCGAATTGTTCCGGAGATATAGATTAAACGTCAAATCTCTACTATGAACAATTCATGTGTTGCGACATAATTATGAGTCTTCAATAAATATTCAAAACTCGTTTCCGAATCATTCATCGGTTAAGGATTTCAAAGAATCACAAATTGGACACATAAATCCCGTACACGAGACTGATAGATCATCTTTGGATACATCAAAGGACATCGTGAGTATCAGTCCATAACTGACAAACAGTCGGAGGTCTAATCTTAAAAGATCGTTGACGTGACTACCATCAAAGTAGGATATCTCACTTATCCACAGTGATATCACAAGTCAAATGAGCTAATATGCTATTCGACTCGTAAAAATTATTATTTATGTTGGTGTATCATCTATCAGGAATCTTTGAATGATTCGTTCAGTATTTATCCAATAAATACTTACGTGTCTATATGAGTCTCCCAAAACTCATGGTTTACTGAGATAAACCATTAGAACAATTCTAATATACGATATGTACCGGTCTCACGGATTTACTAACTGACCAAGTATATAAACCATGACTAGGAACAATTTAAGAATGAATTGTATTGTGATATTTCTCAGTAACAATTACGGCACTTTTGTAATTATGTCACAACTATTCATTTTAAGGTCTTTTACGCCTTTACCATATAATAGAATATATTGATGAAAATTAGTTAATTTTATTCATAATAAAATAAAATATACATCGTATTTACAATAAATATAATAAAATTTGGCGCGCCGAGCACCAACTCCACCATTTAGAAGATATTTAGAGTTATTGGGCCAATTTTGAGAAGGGTAATGGGCTTTTGGATTAACTTGAAAATTCATTTTTAATCCTTATTTTCATTATTGTGCAGATAGTCTAGGGAAATGACCATATTAGATCTAGTTCTATTCAAAATTTGGAAAAATGTGTTGGGATAGTTGTGGAACCCCTAGGGTCGAATCGGTGCCTCGCGCAGCGGAAGTGGGTCTAACCCATGGATATCAAGTATGAGTGTAATTTTAAATTATTTAATGAAATACTATATTCCATTACGAGTGTATAGGAAAAAATCGGGACTGAATCGGAGTCCGGAAGCTCTAGAACGAGAGAAAATAAAATTATTGCACGCGCGCACTGTGCGCGCACACAGTAACAAATATATTTTTTTTGT
This sequence comes from Zanthoxylum bungeanum, assembly GCA_019454045.1. NCBI lineage: Eukaryota > Viridiplantae > Streptophyta > Magnoliopsida > Sapindales > Rutaceae > Zanthoxylum > Zanthoxylum bungeanum. The sequence continues at coordinate 18,316 of SKCR01017586.1, read as the reverse complement.
TTTCTTTTCATTTGTTTTGCTTTAGCTCTCTGGAAAATTTCCAGAGAGCTGAGCAATTAGGGTCTATTATCCTAATTCTTTCCGGTTCTCCCTAAACACTTCAAAAACACCAAAAATTAATTTTTTATTTCAAATTCAACATTAACACATGTTATAGAATAAAAATCAAGTTTTTTTAAAATATCAAATATTTTTACAAAAACATAAATTTATTCTAAATACGCATTTGTGTAAATTTTGAATCCAATACACAAACCAAATTAGAATCCCAATAAGAAATATCTCGTGAATAATTCTAGGTCACCCAAAGGTGGTCAAGTGATTCTAGAATGGTAGCCATAGCTCTAAGCTTTAATCTAGAGTTCCAAACTCTAATTAATTGTTTCATGTCCAACATGAACATCTTTGACCTAATTACAAGCATGTTGTGTTTATACTTCTAAAGTATCATAACACAATTGATCAGCCTTATTTCAACATTAAGTTATGTGATCATGCATCTAATACACAAATGAACATAGTTTTGGAGAATATCAAACATTACCTAGTAAGCTTGATGCAAGATCCAATTTACTTCTCCTTTGTTGAAATTATTGGAGAACCTCCAATGTGTGCAAGCTTGACTTCAAGATCTAATCTTGTTTTCTCCTAGATGAAATATTGTAGAGACCTCACAAGCTTCTCTAAATACTTCTCTAACTTAGACTAATCTCTCAAGAATTTGCTTATGCTTGTTATTTTTCTTATAATTAAAACCTTCCTAAAGCTTGCTATTTATAGCAAAACTTAGGCAATTTTTAATTAATAAAAGTTGTAATCAACTTTTAAGTGGGATTAATCTAATTTGTCCAAATATGTATAATTAGGTGTGACTAATCTCCATTGTCTCTCACTTTGATTTAATCCAATTAAATCAAGCCAATGATTAGGAAATTGATTAGTTAAATGTTTGCCACCTTGATTTAATCCAATTAAATAAATCCAAAACCACATATTATTACATACTTACAATTACCATAATATCCTCAAATAGTAGAGATAATTATGATTTTACAATTAAGCCCTTGTGTAATTATTGAATTAATCCAATTAATCCAATTAGGTCAAAGTAAATAATTAATGTTATCCAATAACACTTGATTATCTTGGTTGATAATTATAATATCGAATATTATCTTTTATCAAAATTAATCGGCTACCCAAGTGCTCAACGAGTACACTTCATATTGGGACTCTATTAGTTCAGACATGTTCGTCATATAAGCCTAACTAATATGTCCGCAATTTGGCCACCTCCGAATTCGCGAAGAATACGAACGACCTTTCTGAACTATATAAGTCGAGGTCATCACATATGTTTAAAAATCCCTCTGTCGTAGGCTATCCGAGTTGTGCTTAGGAAACATAGAATACTCTGTCAAGTTTCCAAGGCGCACATCTCATGTCGTCATGTCCACGATTCTTTACAACTGATGTGATCCACCCTAGGTGATCGGCTTTGGCCATAATATTTAAGAATCATGACTTACTCATATGGATATTGTAGGCACTGCATTTTTGCATGTAAGTCCTGATGATGAGTCTCACATGGAGACATTACCTCTTTAAATTGTGGAAGTCGCGGGAAACAGACGTCGGAAGGGAAGAGTCGGGAATTGACATCTTATTGGATTTAATTCGCTTGTTTAGCTTCGGGTTTGCTTGTTGGACCTCTGTTTTAAAACACATCCCTAGCCCAAAACCAAAGCCACACATCCCTAGCCCAAAACCAAAGCCACACGCCTACCTAGCCCAAAACCAAAGCCACACGCCCACCTAGCCCAAAACCAAAGCCACACGCCCACCTAGCCCAAGCCCATTAAATCACATCCAATAATAATTAAAACATTTAAAACACATGTCAAAAATTAAATTAAATCAAATTAAATTAAATCAAATCCAATTAAATCAAAACAAATCTCATTCCTAAATTAAATAAATCAAATCAAATCTCATAAATCACATTCCTAATTAAATTAAATCACATGCCTAAACTAAATGAAATCAAATCAAATCCCAATAATCATCTTCCTAACTAAAACAAATTACCTCCCTAATTAAAGATATCTTTTCCTTATGATACACAAATTAAATATCCCCCCCATAATTACAATATTCTTTCCCTACCTATACAAGGATAACCCTCACATTTGCCTATAAAAAGAAGCTTTAACCCAACCTTAAAACCCATGGCTGATTCACGAAAACACAAAGAAAATAACCTTAGCTCATTCTCGCGAAAACACAAAGAAAACAACCTAATCCATACGGCACCAAAAACCCTTAACCTTCTATCTCACTCGGCCATCTCCTATCTCCTATCACTCTCGGCAAACAAGCCTCATAGCTACCCACGCCAAAACCATTCACGTAACAGCCCCTCACATTGCCAATACAACACACCATTATCCCTCACGAAACAACCTTCATCACGCATAAGCCCCAATATCACACCAAGACCCCTCAACGCATAAAGTCCCTCACGCCACTGCTTATTCACGACTGCCCATTCACACAGCAACGTCATCAGCCCTCACATATTGCCTCAACTTAAACGTCATCAGCCCTCACACCAACAACTCAATGTCACTAGTCACTCCTTCATCGCGCACTGACCCCTCACAAACTGCTCACTCCTTCATCACGCACTGACCCCTCACAAACTCAGCCAACCCACGCAAATAAACCCCTCCAGAAAACTGCCCTTAAATCACCCCCAAAATAGTCCCCTTTCACCACCGAAACTGCCCATGAACTGCACCCCAAACCACCGAAATCTGCCCCGAAAACTGTCCAGAAGCTGTCTTAAAACTGCCGCACAAACTGCCCAGTTTTCTACCCAATTCACCGCAAAAACTGTCCAGTTTTCTGCCCAATTCACGCCAGAAACAGTGACCAGAAAATACCCTTAAAACAGTAGCAAAACGGAGTGAAAACAGCAGCCCGAACAGTGAAACAACGAAGGAAAATGTTGAACTAGTGAACCGGAGGAGTTGCAGAGCATCAACCCTTCCGACAACCGCGTACCGCACTTCCGATAGATGACTAAAGAGGTTAGACCTAAGAGCACCTTTTTATTTATTCCCTCTTATTTTTATTTATTTTATTGCTTCATTTCGCATGAGTATTGTGGATTAGTGCATGATGTGATTTCCGGATGAACGAAATATGTGTTCTCTCTTGTGGTATATCAGATGGAAACCCGAACGTAAATTCGTAGCCGAATCCGAATGGACGGTATTGCGGTTTGCACTCGGGATACAATGCCACGTACCACTTGAGGGACACACGTATTTCGTTTCATCCAACCTTGTATTCGAGCATGATTAGGTCGCTAGTATGTTATTTATTATTTAAGCATGATTTAGTCGAGTACGTTATTTATTTTTAAGTACGATTATGTTATTTCTTTATACATGATTTAATTATTTGCTTTTGCATTAGGAATTTAATTTGTGTTTATGTTTAAGTGATTATTTATTTCTTCTTGGTATTTGATGATTCAACATGCTCATTGTGTGATATCATGCGTTTGCCGTTATGATAATTTACTTTCAAAGCATGCAAACTTAGATATAAGATTTCTTTTTATGACTGCGAACTAGATAGAGGTTATTCTTGAATATATATGTTGCGTAGATTCGGTTAAATTATTGCACAAATTATTTCATTACAAGTGGCATAAGTAAGGGACCATTCCAAACCCAACGGTTTGAGGTCTTCCCTTGCGAGGGGTGAGTGCGGCCTTAAATCATTTTCCCGATTCACACCGGGTGGCGACTCCTTTATTCTCCGGTTTAGTCCTCTGCGGGCTACTCCGTACTCCCGACTAGGCCGCGAGCCTGGAACAGCGTCACCGATTTCTGTGTCCTACAGATACCTAAACCCCTTATGGTACATATACGGGCCGACGGATCCTATCTTACTTCACACTTGATTGCTAAGTGCATCGGTCCATACCCAACGAACATCTAAAGGCCAAACCATGAAAGGTTTCTAACATACATGGCATCAAAGTGTGGAAGATCTCACATAAAATCAATGATATCCTATAGTCAAATGATTAGATATGCTACTCGACTCGAGGAGATTCCTATTGACGGTGGTGTGTACTTCCAACTATTAGGAATAACATATGAGTCATTCAGTATTCGCTCTAACGAATACCCACATGTCTATACGAGTTTCCAAAACTCATGGTACATCGAGTTAAACCATTGGAACTCCAATTCCAATATACGACATGTGCTAGTCTTCTAGGTTATAGGAATTCGACCGTATTCCAAAACCAACGACTAAGAATATTTACTTTAAGAATAGTTTACACCTAGTGTCAAGACTATTCTAAGGTTGATGTCATTCTTAGCATATCTATACATCAATCTAATACGCATAATGACAATACCATTATAAGGTATGAAATGAAAAACATAGTTATTTTATTAATAAATAATAAAATGTACAAATCGGATTGGCACTCCAAGCACTAACTCCATCAAAATGATCAACATAAAAGTTATATATCTTCGTCTTAGCTTTCTGGTCATATAAAATCCGTAAAACTCAGAGATCGCACGAAAAAATTACAGCTCGGATACTAAGGGCTGTGCGGATTGAATCTTAGAGTAAATTTCGTATCGGAACTGTGATGAATTTATCGAATGTCCAAAAATTAATTCACGAGCACATCCACACTTGAGCATGATTTACTTCATATACATGCCACCTATAACATAGCAGTCGTCGAAATTATCGGTGTAATAAATTTGGAATCTCAAAGCTTTACAAGTTTTAAAGGTTGCCACCATAAAAAATGGGGAGATTGTTAGCGACATATTCTCAGATGGATTTTGATGAAGCAACATAGAAGTCCTCGACGCGCATTAGCAAGATTAACAAAATATTGAAGCACATTGGTGGTGAAGAGTAATGAATGTGAAGACAAGCGACAAAGCAAAGAAAATCTTATGAAGTCTTAGCTTGGGTCTCTATTTGTAAAGTGAATGTTTACTTAATTATCTAAACTCATAGGACACATGTACATTCATATAGATGCATTAAGGTCAGGTGTAAATATTTTAAACCTTCAAATCCTGCATTTTGACACTGAGACCGACATACCGTCCCCTAAAACCGGCATACCGGTGGACCTGCTATGTTTTACAAGCTCTCTGGAACTAGACCCGGCCACGGTTCCGGTTCCGAACCGGAACCGAACCGGTTGGAACCGGAAGGTTCCGGTTCCAACCGGTTCCGGTTCCGGTTCCGGAACCGAACCGGAATGGGACCGGTTCGGTTGGGGTTCCACCCCAACTCGAACCGGTCCGAACCGGTGGAACCGTACGGTTCCACCGGTTCGGACGGTTCCAACCGGAACCGAACGGTTTCCGTTGGAACCGTCGGGTTCCTGTTGGAACCGTAGGGTTCCAACAGGAACCCTAAGGCCCCCAACGGCTAGTAGCCGTTGGGGGCCTTTTCCCCCAAGGCTACTGCCGTTGGGGGCCTTATTCCCCCACGGCTACTGCCGTTGGGGGATGCAGGGAGCCGTTTGGCTCCCTGCCAAACGGCTCCCTGCAAAAAAAAAATATATAAAAAAAATTATAAATTTTTTTTTATTATATAAAATAAAAAATTACTAATGTACCCCAATAACGGTAATAAAACGGTTATATTTAGGGGCATTTTTGGTATCAAAAAAATTCTAAAATTCTATAAATAGAATTCATTTTTCATAATTTCATCACACCATTTCTCAACTCTCTCATTTTCTATAAATCTCTTATTCTCAATCTTACTTCAATACAATTCTCTTATTTTAGTTGTTAATTAATTTGTTATCACATTCGGCATTCGCATCGCAAATTCGCAATTATTCAAATGGCAAGCTCATCCGAGAACATAATGTCAAATATGCCGACCCAAGAGAGCGGCCCCAGTGTCAGTGCACAATCACGGAGAAGAGAAGTTAAGGCTCGGTCCTCCGATATTTTCAAAATTCATTTTAATTTGGAACGCCTAGACGATGGTTCACAACGAGCAATTTGCAACTATGGTGGGGTTATCTATAAATTTTCTGGTGGATACGGAAATATGATCAAGCACATGGAGAAACATCATCCGGTTGAATTTGGCATTGATACGACGCAGACTCAAATGGCCAGGTACGCATCATCTAGTAGAGGTACGAGTAGTGTAGATTTATTTAAATATTCTGATGCAAAAAATAGAGAAGAATTTGCGAAATTAACATGTATGGCACATCTTTCTTTAAGCTTTGGTGAAAAACTTCATTTTACTAATTACGTGCATAATGCTTTAAACCCTGCTGCATGTAGAATGACTCGAAACACAACAAAACGTCATATTTTCAAATTATATAAAGATGGTAAAATTATTTTAAATGAAATATTTAAAGAGATGAAAGGTCGTATTTCTATATGTTCTGATATTTGGAGTGACCATTGGCAAACACACTCATACATGGGTGTGACTTGTCATTGGATTGATGCATCATTTACCATGCAAAAACGACTTATTGCATTTAGAGTTTTTGATGACCAACATACTGCACATAATATTTATAGAATGATGAAGGTAATTTTTGATGAATATGGTTTAGGAGAAAAAATTTTAACAATTGGATTTGATAATGCATCTGCAAATACTGCATCCATCAATGATTTAAAAGAAATATGTCAACCAAATTTAGGGGGTCGATTTTTTCATATTCGTTGTACATGTCATGTCCTAAACTTATGTGTGCAAGACGGTCTAAAATTATTATCTACCTCCTTTCCTTGATCCTATTAAAACGGCACTTAACTGTATTTGGTCATATTCTCAAGTTAGGAGGGAATGGACCAAGTTTTGTAAAATAAATGGTATTAAACCGATTAAATTTTCTAGAGATGTTCCAACACGTTGGAATTCTACTTATTTTCTTTTATGTCAAGCACTTCAATACAAAGATGCATTATGTAGTTTTTTTTCTCAACATGTTCAAAATATCACACTTTATCCTAGTCAATGGGATATTTGTGAAAGAATTTTAGATATTTTAAGAGTTTTTAATGATGCTACTTTAGTTTTTAGCGGTGTTTATTATCCCACTGCACATTTATTTCTTCTTGAAAGTTTGAATATTGTTGGCACTCTCGATGAACATGTTGACAGTGACGACCCTAATGATATTGTTTTGCTCGAAGCCATTACTGTTATGAAGGTAAAATGGTTGAATTATTTTAGAGAAATTCCTTTACTTTATCTTATTGCTGCTGTTTTTGATCCTAGATTTAAATTAGAAGGTTTGAATGGTGGTTTACAAGCTTACTATGGTTATTTAGGAATATTAGATGACATTGATATTACGAGCATAATGACGAATTTAAAAAGTGATTTAATTATTTTATTTAATGATTATATTGTAAGATATAACTTAGGAACAATAGGTCAGTCTAGTAGTAGCGAACCGGTAATTCAACCAAGACTTAGCGCAGGGGATCGTTGGTTATTACAACGAAATAAAAAATCTAGGGATACGACAACAACTAATAACCCTGAATTAGATAATTATTTATCTACAAATTTTGAGTTTTCTAATGAAAGTTTATGCAGTAAAAATTTTAAAATCCTTGAATGGTGGAACCGGCATCAAAATATATATCCTGTTTTATCTATTATTGCTAAAGAGATATTGGCAGCACCTATTTCCACCGTTGCGGTTGAGCAAGCCTTCAGCTTGGGAGGTAATATATTGGAAGCTAGGCGATCTTCATTACATCCAAGCACTCTAGAAGCAACAGCTTGTGTGGATGATTGGACTCGAGCTGATCTGAGACAACAAGAAGATGCCCCCGATGATTTTGAAGATTTGTTCGATAATGCTTCTGCAACAAGTGCAAGCGGAAGCTGCGGACCCGGAGCCGAAGGATCAACTGATAATGATGATTGATAAATGTAAAATATAATTTACAAAGGGGATATGTCTTAAACTTGTAATGGAACTACGTGAGCTTTGATTCCTCTCACCCTTGAGGATACGTAGGCAACTTAAATTTTAAAAAATTTAAGCTCAAGCTCTTCAATGTAATAATTTTTTTTTATTTATAAATTTAATCTCATTTTTTTTAATTAATAAATTTTTTTTTATTTAATGATTTGACTCCTCTCATTTTTTTATTTTAATTAATTAAAAAAAAAAATGAACCGAACCGAACCGAACCGAACCGTTCGGTTCCGGTTACGTTCGACTTTCCGGTTCCACTTAAGTGTGGAACCGGAACCGAACGGATTTAACCGGTTCGGTTCCGGTTCCACACTTGTGGAACCGGAAACCGGCCGGTTCGGTTCGGTTCCGAACCGGAACCGAACCGCCGGCCGGGTCTATCTGGAACTAGCATAAATCATATTGGTCCCATACCGGTCTACCATAATGGTCCACATGTGTATTACATAGCTACTGGAGCCGGCATACACTATACCGGTCACCCATACCGGTAAGCTTAAGTGTTCATACTTACTGGAACCGGCAAAGACCATACCGGTCATCATACCGGTGTCTATACCGGTGAGCCTATTTATTTTGCATAGCTATTGGAACCGGAAAGGACTATATCGGTCATCATATCGGTGTCCATACCGGTATAACGGATATATTATAAAAGGAAATATAGTCATTGCTCATTGTAAGAGGTTTGGAGTGAACCTAGTGTGTAAAACTCTTGGTTGCCAGTGAGCCATGGAAAACTCACTGTAAGATGTCGTTTCAACTTAGTTGAAATCTTTATGTGCGGCTTGGGGAGTGGACTTAGGCATTGTTGGCCGAACCACTATAAATCACGGTATTATTTTCTATCCATAAACTCTTTACTTATTGCAAGTTTTATTTATATTCTTATTGTTTAGAAACTTGCATTTAGGTGATATATTGTAATTGAGAAAATTAACCTAAGCTCAATTGGTAAAGCTACAAGCTTTGTAACGTAAAATCGGTAAAGATTTTTATTTCCGCATTATTAGGTCATAACTCAATTCACCTCCCCCCCCCCCCCCCCTTCCTTGGGTTTATAGAGTTACTTGTTAATGCTTGTATGTAATTTCAATTGATATCAAATAGAGGTATTCTCAACAAAGACCTAACCATCCGAGAATAGATCATGGCCTCTACAAGCAACTCATCAAATCTCGCCGAAGGATTTTCAACCACTAGGCCTCCCTTCTACAACGAAACCGATTACAACTATTGGAATATTAGGATGTTGAACTGCTTTCTAGCTGTTGATGTGCAATCCTTCAAGGTAATCACACAAGGTACAAGAATGCCAATGAAGAGGGATAGCAATGGTGTAGAGATTCCTAAACCACATTTTGAATGGACAAATGAGGAATACATGCAAGCCTCATATATTGTCAAGGGGCCAAATGTGATATCGAAATACTAATACTCATATTTTGTCTATTTAGTCAAAGGATTAAAAATTATGCATGTATTGGCTTTAACGTATTGGGCCATATCGATCCGTTCAATCAATAAATATAGAAAATTATATTTATATCAACTCCAACACACCGAATCCCGCAAACCTATTCCCACGAGGATTGTTGCCGTGGCTACCTATTTGGCTAGTAATAATGGTAACTCCGGTGATTTCATTATCGCGGAACACAATACAGACAAGACAACAGTCCAATTAGGACTTCGCTATTGCTACAATGACCAATAACTGAAATCCTTAAGGTTTTGTCTGCTAATTGTGTTAATTAAAACCTTAATTTATGGTAGCTTTGTTACCAAAATTTTGCTTTTTCATTTAAAATCATAAATTAAAATTTACACATGGACCTACCAAACTTTACGGCAATAATAATCTAGGCCGTAAATTCTCAATATTATGCACTTTAATCACCCTTTTAACTAAAATAAATAATAAATAAATAAAAAATAAACTAGTTATTTTGTAGTGGCTACAACATTCTTATAAAATCAGATATGATTCATTATAAACCATGTGATTAGGGCAGCCTGATTCTGATAGAATTATAGCACATGATAAGCCTAGAACTTTGTTAGGTTGGTGAATAAAATATAATAAATATTAAAGATTTAAAGGGTAAATTCTCTTTTAATTCTTAACGTTTAAAATTTACTCAAATTATCATCTTCAATTGAATAGATGTTTCCGCTTTATTCAGGTGCTCTACATCTGGCTTAGAATTTTAAGTTATTTAACCCTGGCTGGTTTAATGCATTTATGACATGGCAGCAAAGATATATTTCACATTAAATACTTGGCATTAAATAAATATCCATACTTGGAAGTTACAGGCCTACAGATTGTTGATGACGACAATGATTTAATTATGACAGCAGAGATTTTCAAAGACGCAAATCACATCCCATAATTGAACCAAAAATGTTAAAATGATATACACAAAAATAAATAAAAAAATTAAAAAATATTTTCTTAAATTCCGAAAGTTTATTGATTTGGCTTGGATCAATTGCACAAAATAGGTGGTTGAGAGCCTTTACATTATTGGAAGCTTTCATATAGTCCTCATTGGTCTATTCGGATTGCGATTTTTGAAATTCCACACCGTCACTATCTTTCTTCATTGTCATTTTTGAACATTTGGTGACCACTTTGTATGATTGCACATCAACGGCGAAGAGATAGTTCAACATTCTCATGTTCCAATATTTATAGTTAGTTCCGGTGTAAAGCGGAGGTCTATTTGTTGAAACTTCCTCGGCAAAGTTCGTTGTGTAACTTATAGACTTTATATGATCTCTTTTCGGATGATCAAATCCTTTTGCGAGATGTTCAAGCTCTGATACCAATTAAAATTGCCTACAATCACATAAACAATAACAACTATACCCAAGATGGGTGAATTTGGTATGTGATAAAATAATACGGAATTAAAAAAATCTTTTCAATATTAAACTACTTAGTTGGTAGCTTTACCGATTAAGCTTAAAATTCAATTTCTATAATTTATACACCCAACAATCAATTTTACCAACGGCAAGTTTTGCTAAATGTGGAAATACAATATGAAACATGCAAAAAATTAAAGAGAAATGGTTAGAGAAATTGACACAGTAATTTATAGTAGATCGGCCCCAATGCCTACGTCCACTACTCTAAGTCATGCTTGAAGTTTTCCACTATGTAAAATGACTTCACACTTTACAAGAGTTCTCCATAGGCTCACTCCAAACCTTTACACTAGAGGTCATTGATCCAAGGCTCATCTATCTTTACAACAAATGCACCCTTGAGAGTATACACACACATGTGATTTCAACACACACAAGAGTTTGATAAAGGAAGTTACAACTCAATTGGATATACACACAAAAGTTAATGAAGATTAAGATGTGAGTGTATATCCAATGAAATACAAGCTCACTAAATGATATGAAGATAGGTGGGGACTCAATTTATAGAGAAAGAGAAAACGGCTACAACTCTTTGTCCTGAGACTGGTGTGCTGGTATCAGAGACTGATATGCTGATATGTAAATTCAAACAACTATAAAATTATGACCGTTGAGCACCGGTAAGCACGAGTCTGACCGGTATGGTGACTAGTGAGGTCTGACTCAGTTCCAGTAACGGTGTTTTCATAAATAGGGACTGATATGCCGATATCAGGAATCGGTAGACCGGTTCCAATGTGTAAAACTCGGGATTTGAAATTTAAAACCATATGCACATGACTCTAATACAATATATGAATGTGTATGAGTCATACGAGATTAGAAATACTTGACTTAACACTCACTTACATTGAAAGCTAAGTTATAAGATTTCACTTGATTTCTTCATTTGAGCTTCAGTCTTCACATCCATTTTGCTTCGACATCTTTTTGTAATGCTTTGCAAATGCGTCGAAATCGCAACTGTTACATCATCAAAATCTTTCATCATGTGCAATGGCGCTTACAATCTATTCATTTTTTATGATAGCAACCTTTAAAACTTGTGAACTTTGAGAGTCCGACACTTGTCGACAATATAGCTCCCCCTCAACATGTGATCTCCACCGCAATATGTGATTGCTCTATAAACACTTAGAAGAACACATTAACACACAATTGCTCCCTTTCAACGTAAGGGTCGGGGTCGCATAAGTTTCACAAGTTTTATCTCATCTCTCCATTTATGCCATTAGCAAAAAGAGTGGAGAAGCACTCAACATGTGCAAATAACATTTACAAATTTCTCTCATTTTTGCCATAAAATCCAATGTTCATGTATAAATATTCATCAAAATTATTCAAGTTATACCAATATCCATGCATTTCATCATCAACCAAAAATGATCAATGACAAGGCATATATATCCATTGTAAATAATCCAAAAAGATCACAAATGTCATAAAAGTGCAATAAGTCTAATGTGATACCAATTGTGATTAAAAATACAATCAAAATAAGAAGTGTAGGCGAATATTATAATTTTGCCTAAATTTTTAAGTTTTGAACATGTGAAATGATTCAAACAAATTATTAATTAACTCAATGAGTTTCATTAATGCTCAAATCATGCAATTAAGATCAAAAAATCCAACCAATAACATACTTCACAAATGTATACAAGTCATGTCAAAAATTTAAACATACTCATATAAGATGGAGGAAACGATATCAATATTTAATAATCTATCTTTATATTTTTAAAAATTACTAAAATTATCTTCAATTGAATATATGTTTCCACTTCATTATTTTCTATTCTTCAAGTGCTCTACATCTAGCTTAGAATTTTACGTTATTTAACCCTGGCTGGCTCAATGCATTTATGACATGGCAGCAAAGATATATTTCACATTAAGTACTTTGCATTTAAAAAATTTCCATACTTGGAAGTAACAGGCCTACATAATATTGATGACGACAATAAAATTTAATTATGACAGCAGAGATTTTCAAAGACGCAAATCGCATCCCATAATTGAACCCAAAAATGTTAAAATGATATATACAAAAAGAAAAATTAAAAAAAAAATAGTAAAAAAAACAATAAAAATAAGTAAAAAATATTTATTTATTAGTTAATTTTATTTGCCTATTATTGCTCCAACTGAACCACCTTTTAGTTTTAGGTTACCGTTGGATGCAGAATCACAACCTAAGCCCGCCAGTGAAACGACCCACCGTTTTGTCTAACAGTTTGCTGTCCGTTTTGTATGCACGTGCCATAAGAATCAATCAGATGGTTGTGATGCCATTTGGGCAGCTACTGACGGGACTCACGTGGTTGGCCCCATGCCCTAAATGCTTTGAAGTACGTAATTACTATGTTAATCGGATCAGTGTTTATCAATTTCAGTCACTTTTCAATTGTAATTTTAAATGGAAAATCGTTTGGAATCTCGTAATAATTTTTTAATCAAGAAAAAAATCATTTCAAAACTCATATCCAATCATCTGAGATTTTAAATTCCTATTAAAATTTCGAGATTTTTAATAAAATAAATTAAGATTTAAAACAAAAATCATTCCCAATCTCAATCCTTTTATTTTCCCCTCCAACCCACCCCTTTGTCCCCTTATAAAATGTTAATAATATCCTTCATCTTCTAAATAATTTTTTTTTTATTTCCTTATTTTATTTTTTAATTTAATTATTTAGTTATTTATTTATTTTTTATTGAATTCTTTATTTTTTTATCTCATTTATTTATTCTCTTTTGCTTATTTAATAAATCTTATATATATATTTTTGGTTTATTTATTTATTTATTTTTCTTTTGATTTTTTATTTATTATCTAACACTATATAATAGATAGTGTTCTCTTTTATGTTAGTAATAATTTTTCTTTTGTGACTAAAACGATTATATGTATATACTTGCTAAAAAACACTTTTTTCTAATGAAAAGTCTCTTAAACCCATTTTATCTTAAACATATTTAGAGAAGAGTACATGTAATAATGCACAAAAAAATATATATATAAAAACATAAATTTTAATTATGTTGCCGCGGCGCCAAAGTCTCCACATATCTCACTCGGTGATATACTTATTACTTTGTACTATAAAATGATAAATAAAGTAGAAAAATATAAATATAATAAATAAAAATTATAAAGAATATTAAATAAATAGAGTCAAAAAAAGATATTAAAAAATAATTAAATGAATGAATTTAATTAATAAGATAAAATTAATAAATAATATGATTTTGTAAGGAATTAGGTAATATTGAAATTTTATTGGGGGTGGGGTGTCTGGGAAGAGGGGAAAAGCAGCCCTCCTCAGTAATTCATGAACTTAGTTAAAGCAGTCTATGATTAATTTAGTATTAAAGTAATGTGATAGAAAATATTATTAGAAAATTTAAATTATCTTATAAAATATTAAATAAATAATAGAATATAAATTAATGTAAAAAAATAATCTATGAGATTATGGCTCCACCAACCATATGATAAAAGTAAAAACATGAATGCAAGCTTGTAGAATTAAGAAAATGCCCCCGAAATAAGGCCAAAAACGAAAAACAAAACCGCATGTAAGCTCCGGGCACCATTTGTCTCAAGCACAGCCTTCGTTGACAGCACGTGCCCCTTATAAAATGCCACGCCATGTAAAAGATGATGATGGCGACGGTGATGATACATAATGCCCTATGGTGAAGTTCCTTTTTTTGTTTTTTAAAGCTTCAGATCTGACGGTCCAGAAACCACCGTGGTATTAAAAACAAGAAGCCTCTTCACAGAAACACGTAGAGAGAGAGAGAGAGTTCAAAGTTTTATCTCATTTTCCACAACAACAGAGTTCTAATGGAAGAAAAGAAGCCATCGGCGGAGGAGGAGAAGCCGGAGGAAAAGAAAGAAGAAGCTGAGAAACAAGCTGAAGAAAAGAAACCGGCGCCGGTAGAATCAATGGCAGCTAAAGATGCAAAAGAAGAACAAACCCCACCTCCACCACAAGAAATCATTCTCAAAGTTTACATGCATTGCGAGGGCTGTGCTCGCAAGATTCGTCGCTGTCTTAGAGGCTTTGAAGGTATGTATGTGATGTAGGTCAAAGATAATTTTGATTTGTACTGAAAATCAATCCTTGCCGCTACTACTGATTCAATATTCTGGCTACACGACTGATTGCAGGAGTTGAAGATGTAATAACTGATTGCAAGGCACAGAAGGTGATTGTGAAGGGAGAAAAGGCGGATCCGTTGAAGGTCTTGGACAGAGTTCAAAGGAAGAGTCATAGACAGGTTGAGCTTCTGTCTCCGATCCCGAAACCACCACCAGCAGAGCCGAAGAAAAAGGGTGAAGTGAAAGAGCCGCCAAAGCTTGAAGAGAAGAAAGAAGATGTATATTTATTATAATCTTTTACCCTTACACTTTGCCAGAAACATGTCTAATACTTTCATAGTTTTATTGTTATCTTATCTTCTGTTTTTTTTTTTGGGAGCTGGTGATTCATTTTTTGTTTGATTAATTGTAGCTGCCTCAGGTGATCTCCGTGGTGTTAAAAGTGCACATGCATTGTGAGGCTTGTTCACTCGAGATCAAGAAACGGATACTCAGAATGAAAGGTTTGTGTTTTTTTTTTTTTGACTTTATTACATAAATTATTCAATTTATTAAGAATCTTTAGTATTTGGTCCAATTGAAGTCAATATGCTTTATTTAAGTTCAGTCAGTTTTACATCAGTTCTGATCAAATCCCACTTATCCCGGATCCGAATTATGTAATATAAATATTTTGAAACGATTTAGGAGTGGAAGAAGCGGAACCAGATCTAAAGAACTCACAGGTTAAAGTGAAGGGTGTTTTTGATCCACCAGTTTTGGTGGATTATGTGTACAAAAGAACCGGAAAACATGCAGTGATTGTGAAGCAAGAGCCGGAGAAGAAAGAAGATAAAGACAAAGATGGTGAAGGCGATGGTGCCAAAGAAGAGAAGAAAGGAGAGGAAGGCGGCGGCGGCGCCAATAAAAAACAAAACAAAGGAGCTGGAGCAGAAGAAGAAAAAGAAAACAAGGAGAAGAATAAAGAAGGCGACAACAAGAAGAGTGATACTGAAGATAAACCAACAGCAGAGGCAACGGCAGCGGCGGCGGTAACAGAGGAGATAAAAGTGGTGGAGCTGAAGAAAAATGAATATTATTATTACCCACCAAGGTATGCCATGGAGTTGTATGCTTACCCTCCTCAGATCTTCAGTGATGAAAACCCTAATGCCTGTTCTGTAATGTAAAAAACTTGGGAGGATCAAAGGGCAATATGGGGATATGGGAAGAATTGAGCACCATGTGCCCTGTTCTACTGTGTAGTTTTTGCTGCTATAAAAAGTATAATCTACAGATAAGCTGCAGAATTTTGGTGCTCTTGTTAATTAACTGTTAAATAAACTTTAAGTGCTGTTATTTTTGTATCAATAATCCGAAGTTTTTGAGAAATTATCATTCTTCTGATATACTTGTGGAAATTTATACCCTTTAAAATATTTTGGGTTTGGGTTTGAATGATTTTTCGTCAAATTTCGAATGGAAAATGATAATTTTCCCCCTATATTTTTAAAATGAAGAAAAATTTATATATATTTTATAAAAAATATTCACACTCACTCCTATCAATTCAAATTAAACGTATTTTTTGGGATCTGAATTTGTAATCTTTTGTCATTAAATTTATATAAATATCAATACATTATGACAAATTTGAAGCCTCAGTTCTTAGGATACCTTGTTTATTATTAATAAATTTTAATTTTGTTGGTGAAGGTCATCAATCTCACTGTATGAATAAGTGGGTTGTGATTATTATTGAGTGTTGAATGAAGTGAAATGATGGGGGACATTGACCTAAAGTTTCCGTTGGTTCTACATTATGCAAGGAAAAATATATTATCATTATTATTTTTTTTCTCTTTTGGCACAGTTGATTCAGTTTGGTGGAACAAATCTATGACGTGGGCCCCTATAAGTATTGGTAGCACATCTCATCTAACAAATAATTTTGGTGTCTTATGTCAGTTTAATTAGGTGAAATTTATTTGATGATGAATTCTATAAATGGTCGCTTTATCACCTGAGTGACAAAGAAAGGCTAACGATGCTTATACTATTTGATATAACGATGCGTCTGAGGTGATTTTGAGCTGAATAAGACTCAAATTAATAAGACTTTCATATTTTTTATCGATCAAATCACATTTTAAAAACTTGTTTAAAATCTCTTAAAATTTAGGGAAACTCAATATCAATCTTACTTACAAAATGGAAACTTTTATAATATAATGGTGATACACTGTCAAGGGCGGCATGGAGTATATGGGGGCCCTATCTAGATGAGTTAAGGTTTTTGACAGGAATAAACTTCCCGTCCATTTTTACTGTTTTCAATTTCATCATGTTAGTAAATAGTTCTGATATTTTTAAGTTGGGGCCCCTAATTTTATCCTAAATTTGAGGGCCCCAACCGATCGTCTCTCGACTCTCCACATGACCACCCATATATACCGTCACACATGTAACAATCATTATAGAAATTATGGTACATATTATCCATATAATAATTCAATAATATTTTATAATAAAATATTAAAAATAATCCAATAAATAATAATTATTTAAATTTAATTACACGTATTTTAACGTCATTCATACCTCTAGAAATACTCGAACTCTAATTTTCGATTTTCTATTAGTAAACTTGAATACCATTCCCTCTAATCATAATTTATAGTTACTCGAAGAACGGTTTCTTAAAGAGTGTTTTCCGGGGAAGCTTTTATGTATTGGTTTCAGAAATCATTGAACATGAGAAAGTGGAATTAGAAGCACATAAAATCAAATGTGTAATTCTTTTAACCTAAATTTTGAAATAATTAGGGCATTTTGATTTTCTCTATAGTGCAATTATTTATGTGGAGAAATTATGCTGCTTCTCTCTTCTGAGTACTGACAAGTTTGATAGTAAAAGTGAAATTGGCACAATGATATAATTGTAAGAGATTCTTTTATGTACCATGCATGCATTTGCCTTTATTTTTAGTGTGGGTTGAAGGCAGTGGAAGTCTGAATTTTGAAGCACTATAGACAAGATTCTAAATTATGTCATCTCTTATTGATAAAAGATTTTTTTTTTTTTTTTTTTTTTTTTTTGTAAGGGGTATTATTTTTTTTAGATTTGAGTCTATAATTTTGATTCAAATTTAAGAATTCAACCGGCTGTTTGTGCGGAATGTTCACAAGATCACCCATAATTATAAGTAGCATGTCCAGCGTTGTGCCGATTATCTCACCTA
>SKCR01017585.1:0-64382 GCA_019454045.1 Zanthoxylum bungeanum | reverse complement strand
ACTTTATTAACGAACCTATACGACTTAAATTCCAAATTTAATCGTTACGGGTCTCAAAGCCCGATTAACGTCCAACGTCAATTCAATTAAAGTCCAATGGGCTTTTAATTAATTTCTTAAGGCGTGGACTTTTGGTCAACTCGGGTCGAACCCAATAACCAAAGTCTAATCCGGGAGTTACCCCATAAGCCTAGAAATCAATTTAGGCCCATTAGGCCCAATTAAACTTTAAAGGTCCATTAGTCGCATTTGGGCTTTATGGAAGCGGTTTTGGGCCCAATTGGATCAAACCAATTTAGCCTAAACCCAACTTGGTACAACCAAGCCCAATAAGCCCAATAACAACTTTAAAAGCCAATTTCCAAAATTAGGCCCAATTTAATTAAATTACAAAATCCAATTTCACATTTAATTAAACTAAAGTGTATAGCATTATTAATTACCCAAATCAATATTTCCAAAACACCAAATTTGTACAATTAATCATGCTTATTAATATTAAATCATGTCCAACACAATTTAATTAAAATCAAACCCAATACATGTTATATTATTCTCGGCAATCATAGGGAATTTTAAATCGATTTCGATTTCAATCCAATTGAATCCACAATCAATATTAAATCAACATTCCTAATTGATTCAAGTCATCCAATTATCAAAAATCAAAAATTCCAAGACATTTTAGGGCATCCATATTTTCAGCCAAGCCTAAAAAATTGGGGAAATTTGTTCCAAACACAATTTCATCAAATTGATCCAATCAATCATCAATTAAAACACATTTAAGCATACTAATTCATCAAATTTCATTATACATGCTCAAAATCAATTTTACCCCAATTTTAACCCTAAGTTATATTTCATGCTCAACCTTGCGCAAGATACCATTGTTGGTAGTTTGCTAAGGTCCCAAGATCATTAAACAAGCATGAAACAAGTGCGAATACAAATCAACGAAGTTGTGGAATACTCACATCGATCGGTTGAGCGACGCGGGAGGCAACAAAATCTGATTTTCTGCTCCATGGACTGCTCGGCAGTGGTAGTGAGTTCGCTCACTGTTTTCAGCCTTTGATGTCATCTTCCAAGCTCCAAGCTTCGTAAAACTATTCCCGGCTCATGGGTGGACTTCCTTATCACCTTTGCATGACTTCGTAGTGTGCTAGCACTCCCGATTTTGCCATAAAATCGTGACTCTAAGCTTCCCTATCTCACTGTTTCTGCCTAGCAAAAAACCAGTGAAGAAATGGCAGTGAATGCCGAGAGAGAGAGGAGAATTTGGAGAGAGAGAGATGATACAAAAATGTGTTGTGTTTTGGTAATTAATTTCCAAAATCATATACCAAATTTTGGCTTTAAAAAGTCAAACCAATTAATGCCAACAACCACCATCAATCCATCAATCTATCAAATCAAGTGACAAGTTGTCACATCATTCAAAGTGACTAATGATTTGACGCTTGATACGACTAGCGATTTGACGCTTGATTTGACTTGCGTGCCGCACTCGAATTCGAAATGCGAATGCGCTCGCAAATAATCCCGGGCTCGGGTTCGCTAATTCCAAATTAACGAACTTTCCGTTGCGTCGTAATTAAATGATTACGCCTAGCGAAATCACTATTCACATCGCTAATGAATTAATTGTAAATTAATTCGTTCGCCCGAATTAAAATTTAATTTTAATTCCGCGTCGAAATCCAATTTCATTTAATATATCAAATATATTAATTAATCGATTAATTCCAAATAAATCGTTATCTCTCTTTAAATGATATTTTATCCCAGATAAATTATCTCCGCAATTAATCCCAGATTAATTCTCTCTCTCATCTAATTAATCCCATATTAATTTAGAGTGCGAGTCATACGTCATCGGTGAATCTTTGGGAAGTGACCCATGAGATCCCCGGATATGTTGGCAGTAAATCGGTCGTCGGACTATCCAAACACGTAAGTACCAAGTACCACGTTTGTACCGATTTACAAGACAAGGTTGGCTTCTAACAAAGCGCCATGCCTACCCAATTCTCCAGAAATATCCTTAAGGAATAATGATATATATCAGGCGTAGTATACGTAGTATGGTGTATGTCGATCCAGTATCGGATGATCACATGCTAGGCCTGGGGCTGGAATTTTTTTTTTTGGACACTCGACACTTCACAGTATTTACTTTATGTTAATGAATTCAGGTAACTTGGTTGACATAGATATGTGATTAATTGGGTTACAGTGGGTATTTGCATCTGACCATCGACATAGGCTTTTGTATAATTTCGTGTTCCAGGTTAGTAAATCAATATATTACACAAACATGAGATAACCACTTCATTTTTAAAAGATATTGGAAAGATTCACAACCCTAGATAGTTTCTTAATATTGAATTTTCCCTTAAATTACTTTCGCACTGTGTTATTTATTCATCTTTAGTTTAAAATCACCATCCAATCAAACAACCAATCTATTAGATACTCGTAAACAATTGGCTTCGTAAATTAATAGCTTAGCTATTAAGTCCTCGTAGGATCTATACATTTATACTACTTGAACGATATGTGCGCTTGCATTATACGTGTGTGATCACGCCAGTCAGAGGCCTTTGTCATCTTTCCTTGGATACATGACTCACAAATCAGATAAGGATCTAAGGTAAGATTTTCAATCAAACCATCCTTAACCAATTTGGATAGAGGTCTAACACATATGTGGCCCAATCTCATATGCCATAATTCAGTATTGTTTAATTCAGATCCTCTACTTGTATTTTCCTCTACATTAAAGACATCTCTATATGTTTCCAAAATATAATGACTATTAGATAAAGAGCATTCACATATCAAATTTTTATCTTTATCATATAAACATAAAGTTCTATCATTAATGTCTATTTTATATCCCTATTTATCTAATATCAGTAGTGAAATTATTTGTCTGATAAGGGAGGGAACATAATAACAGTCAAGTAAATCTAATTTATATCCATTAGAAATATCTAGAACAATCGTTCCTATGGCCATGACATCCAATGTCTCGCCATTGCCAACTCTAAGCTAGATCTACCCTTTGTTCAACATTCTTTTAACCCTCATACCCTGCATGGAGTTGCAAATATTAGTAGGACTTCCAGTATCAAACACTCATCCACTATTTGCATCTAAGGCTAATGAGATATCAATAATAGGAAAAATACAAAATGTACCTGAGGGTCCATCATTTTCTTCCAGTTCTAGACAATCCTTCTTCCAGTGTCCAGACTTCTTGCAGTGTAGACATTGATCATGAGCTACTTGCGATCTTGCACCTTTGCACTTCTTGGAGTTCTTCTTTGAAATCTTTTTCTTTCCCGTTTTGATTTTCTTCGACTTCCTAAAAATCTTAGAAGAGCTTGTTCCACCATGAAGGTACAGAATTTGATTGCCTTTCTTCAAATCTTGTTCTGCTTTGCGTAACATATTATAAAGTTCTGCATAGCTAGCTTGGATCGAATGCATGTGAAAGTTTAACATAAACCCAACATAAGTTCCAAGCAAAGAAGACAAAATCAGATTATGGCCTAGCCATTCATCAATCACAATGCCCTGTCAATCCAAATATCGGATCTGGTCAATCATGTTCAAAACATGAATATTGACAGCTCATCCATCCTTGAGTTCCACAAAACAATTCCTTAGACCTCCGATATATTTCAATTTCTTGATTTTTCTCGAATAACTCCTTGAGTGTTCACATAATACTCCAAGCATCCGATACTTCTATGTATTATCTGAGCAAATTTGGAACCAACGATCCTAAAATGTAGGATTTCACCTTCAGGTTATCATCCTTCTATTTTGCAAAAGTTTCTCACTCTTCAGAAGTAGAGTCAGTATCGATTTCAACAGGCATTGGATTGATAGTTACATAGGTCAACTTTTCAAACTCCAAGACTATGCGGATGTTCATTTCCCAGTCAAAATAGTTTTCGACTCCTTTCAGTTTATTAGAATCCAAAAGTAGCATCAATGGATTTACGATAGCCATCTACAAGACAACAACTAAACACTAGTAGAATATTTTTCATTTTAAAATTAAAACACTAATTGATTATCGAATTTTAAATCTATTAATGCCCTCCCAATACTTTACGTAATTCTGTAATCTCCCTTAACTGAAAAATAGAAATTTGATTATCAAAATTTCATAGCGGGAAGTGGATCCCATAAAATTTACTCCAGCCTCACAATAATGACGGTCTTGGCCTTTATAAATTCATTAGGTAGACCTCTAAGGTCAATCACATTGATGTGACTCCTAGTTTGGTCCTGAACCGTTTCTTATCCTCATAATAATAACAGTATTGGATTAAGATGTATATCAGGTGTATACTTGTCAATGTCCACTAATGAGCTTCGTATGTACACCCTCACAATAATGACGGTATTGGGTGACTTTGTTAACTCATCACGTTACATCTAATGTTTTACCGGAGTGACCTAAGTTATGAGCACTTATACCCTCACAATAATGACGGTCTTGGGCATAAGTAGTAAGAACTCATTCATCTTTGTATTAACAAGATAGACCTTCCAATAATACTCCAATATTATTAATACTTATAACTTAAAAGTAATCACCTAATCATTAGAGATTTATGACAATCAAGTCATTAAAATGCTTGGGTCAAAATTAAAATTTTATTTTAAAACATGCAATGCATATCCAATATGACTTATGCATAATTAAATTACCATGGCATAGATTCAAAAATATTTGTTGTGTGGTAAAGACCTAAGTTGATACCATTCTGTTGGGGCGGATGTGTGACTTTTAAGGTTGGATCAATGACCCGCACAACGGAAGTGGGTATAACCCAAGATATAAAGCATAGGTGTAATTTTAAATAATTTAACTATATTACATTACGAGTGTACAGGAAAAAACTGGGGTTGAATCGGAGTCCGAAAATTCCAAAACGGGAGGAAATAAAATTCATCGCGCACATGCACGGAGCGCGCAACAATGCGCGCGCACACTATGCGTGCAAACCAAAAAAAATATCACTTTTTTTAATTTTAATGCTTTAAACTCCTTCAACTCTAAATATTATTTTTTTTAATTTTAATGCTTTAAACTCCTTCAGCTCTCTGGAAACAGAGAGCTGAAGGGAATATGGTCTTCTACCCTATCCTTTCAACCTTCCCTAAACACTCTCAAAACACCCAAAATTAATTTTTAACATCAAAACCAACATAAAAACAAGTTATAAAATAAAAATCATGTTTTCAAAATATCAAATATTTTTATAAAAATATAAATTTATACTAAATACACACATGCTTTATATCTTTGGAATAAAGCATGTGTGTATTTGATCTACACTCGGGATACAATACCACGTACCTTTGGAATAAATAATATGCTTTTATCAATTAAATGGTTTAATGACATTTGGTCCGTTCGTTGAATTCTAAATTGTAAAACCCAATAATGGACTAATATTTTAAAAGTTAAAATTAATTAGATCACTATAGCAACTTGATTAAATTAGTTTCATTAAGCTAATTGTTTAGTAGAGACTAATCGGGATTAGTGAATAAAATTTTAAGAGTTAAAATTGGTTAGATCACTAATAATCACTAGTATCAATGAGGTTATATTTTTAGCCGAGCATAATCTTAATACATTAAGAAACTATTGAGATAGAAACTTAAAATTTTAAATAGTGAGTGGGAGAGAGGTATATTTACAATATATCCCGCGATCTCCATTGTTATCCAGAAACATGAGATTCAAAAGGCGCATCGAGACGGCTTTGCTCCCGTCCCTATACGGATGGTGTCCATTTTGGGTCAATATTAGGTTTGGATTCCGAGAGGATAGAGACTCTAGATGTATCTGGTGATTTGACCTACCCTACGGTGATACTTCACTAGTTAAGTCCAAGGGTTCCGAA
Source organism: Zanthoxylum bungeanum (assembly GCA_019454045.1). NCBI lineage: Eukaryota > Viridiplantae > Streptophyta > Magnoliopsida > Sapindales > Rutaceae > Zanthoxylum > Zanthoxylum bungeanum. Next base: position 58,443 of record SKCR01017585.1, on the reverse strand, counting down.
ATAATGGGTCACACTCACAAAGTAATGATTAAGTTGTTAATTAAAGCTTCCTTGATCAAAATAACGGCAGTTGATTGATATATGAATATAAGTTATTTCAGATATATAATCAATTGAGAATGTCTCAATCTATCATGCGAATACTTGACCTACCCTACGGCGGCACTTATTTGTGGGATGATAGATAATTGTGGCATAATAATTCTTTTAGGTTTCTAATTCATTATACATTGATCATGCATCATATTTAATTTTATGCCTAAATGTTTGACAATTTTAATATGCAATGAATGAATGTAGAATGCGCGTTTATTATTTTTTAGCCATGGCATCATCTCAATTCTCAAACAATAAGAAAAATTAACTGTGGAAAACTATGTTAAATGGAAAACTGAATGCTATTTTGGTATGCGAAGACTTTAAGTTTATCCTAATAGAGGAATGTCCTCCTGAGCCAGCCCCAAATGCTGGCAGAGCTGCACGTAATGCCTATAATAACCGGATTAAGGCCGATGAGAAAGCCCATAGCTATTTGATAGTATCCATGTCTGAGGTTCTTGCTGCACAACATGAGCCTATGGCGACAACATCATTGATTATGCAGTATTTACAGAACATGTTTGGGCAGCCTTCAGACCGAAAATAACATGAGGTAATAGTCTCTGTATTGACTGCTAGAATGAAATAAGGTACATCAGTCTAAGATAATGTGTTAAGGATGATGTCTCATCTTAATATGGTAGAATCCCATGGTGCACGTATCAATGTGCAAAGCCAGGTATGGAAACCCTTCCGAAGAGTTTCTTGCAATTTAAAAGCAACTATTCTATGAAAAAGTTGACTTTTACGTTGACAGAACTACTAAATAATCTCACCAATTACAAGCCATTTATGATGGGTCCTCATAGGTCCAATGCTTAGGTAAATGTTGCCGAATCTTTTAAATCTGTAAAGAAAAAGAAGAAAGGCAATTGGAAGGCTAAGGAAAAACCAATGAAAAAGAAAAACAACAAAGCCTCTAAAGGTGCCAATGCAAAAGGAAAATATTTCCATTGTGAACAACAATGGCATTGGAAAAGGATTTGTCCAAAATACCTAGCTGAGCGTAAAGAGAAGAAAAATACAGGTAAATACGATTTATTTGTCATTGAGTCTCTTTTGGTGGAGGATGATAAATCCATATGGATTGTTGATTCTAGTGCCACTAACCATGTTTGTTGTTATTTGCAGCTACTTGATTCATGGAAGAACCTTGCTGAAGGTAGCTTTACCATAAGAGTTAGGACAGAGGATGTTGTTTCAACTATAGCATTGGGAGTTTCCAATTTAAATTTTAATAAAAGTTATTTGTGTTTGAATGGTGTGCTTTATATTCCTGGTTTTCGTAGGAATTTGATTTCTATAACAAAACTCATGGAATGTGGTTTTTCTATTTCATTTGATAATAAATAAGTTATTATTAGTAGAAATGGATTAACAATTTGTAAAGGAAACTCCGAGAATAATCTATATGTATTAAGGTCATTAATGTATGAATCACTATTTAATATTGAAATGTTTAAGATTGAAAGATCTAAAACTAAACGGTAAAAGATTTCTCATGATGACACATATCTATGGCACCTTAGACTTAGTCATATTAACCTTGACCGGATTGATAGACTAATTAAGAACGAAGTTTAAAATTAGTTAAAACTTGGTATTTTACCTATCTGTAAATTCTGTTTAGAATGAAAAATGACCAAGAGACCTTTTACTGGAAAAGGGATAAGAGCCAAAGAAACACTTGAGCTAATACATTCGAAGGTTTACATACCGATAAATGTAAAAGCCCGAGGTGGTTATGAATACTTCGTCACTTTCATTGACAATTATTCTAGATATGGTTATGCTTACCTAATGCAGCAGAAGTCTGATACATTTGAAAAGTTCAAAGAGTAACGTGCTGAGGTTGAGAACCAGTTAGGTAAAAGCATCAAAATTCTACGATCAGATCGTGGAGGTGAATACATTGATAGAGATTTTGAGGAATTTTTAGTTGAGCATGGAATTGTTTCACAGCTCACAACACCTGGAACACCACAACAAAATGGTGTTGCAGAAAGGAGAAATCGAACCCTACTGGACATGATAAGATTAATGTTTAGTTATAGCACTCTACCTAGTTCATTCTGGGGGTATTCATAGGAAACAACAATGTATATACTGAATTTAGTTCCTTCTAAGTCTGTTCTTAAGACTTCCTTAGAGTTGTGGAATGGTCGTAAAGCTAGTTTGTGACATTTCCACATATGGGGGTGTCCAACACATGTGCTAAAGAACAAGACTACTCAGTTGGAACCACCTTCAAAGGTGTGTCTAATTGTAGGCTAACCTAAGAAAACTAGGGGTGGATTCTTTTATAGTCCAGAAGATAATAAAATATTTGTGTCGAAAAATGCTATATTTCTTGAGGATGACTATATAAGAGAATTCAAACCTCGAAGTAAAGTGTTACTTGATGAGTTACTTGCTGGTACGACCAGTACACCATTGTCAAATGTTTACAGAGACATAACACCTTATACATCTGAAAGTCAGATGCAAGTTTATCAGGATACCATACCACCTAGACGTAGTGAGAGGGTTTAAGACAACCTGAATGCTATCTAGGAAATGGTGAGGTGCAAATTGTTGCATCTTGTGATGGTATAGATGATCCATTGACCTATTGTAGTGCAATGGAAGATACTGATAAAGATGAATGGCTCAAAGTCATGAATCTTGAGATGGAGTCTATGTACTCTAACTCAGTTTGGAAACTTGTAGACCAACCTGATGGAGTAGGTTGCAAGTGGATCTACAAGAGAAAAAGAGGAATAGATGGGAAAGTACAAACTTTCAAGGCTATGCTAGTGGCAAAAGGTTATATCTAAAAAGAGTGAGTTGACTATGAAGGAAATTTCTCACCAGTAGCCATGCTAGAATCCATCTAGATTCTTCTTTCCATTGCTGCATATTATGACTATGAGATTTGGCAAATGGATGTCAAGACTGCATTTTTGAATGACAATCTTGATGAGAGTATCTATATGGTACAACCAGAAGGGTTCATATCCCAAGGTCAAGAGCAAAAAGTTTTCAAGTTACAAATGTCCATTTATGGGCTTAAACAAACATCTAGATCTAGGAACATAAGGTTCAATACTACGAACAAGTCTTATAACTTTAAGCAGAACATCGATGAGCCTTGTGTCTACAAGCGCATCATTGATGGTAAGGTGGTTTTCCCTGTGTGATGTAAAGATATTATCGGATGTGAAAATCTGGCTAGCTAACCAATTCCAAATGAAAGATTTAGGAGAGGCAAGTTATGTACCTGGGATCCAAATCATTCGGGATCGCAAGAAATGATTGTTAGAAATGTCTCAAGCAACCTATATCGATAAGATTCTTGTGCGATTTGGTATGCAGAATTCCAAGAAAAAAAATTTACCTTTTAGGCATAGAATTCATCTGTCTAAGGAACAGTCTCCTAAGACACCTCAATGAGTTGAGGAGATGAGACATATTCCATATGCTTCAGCGTTGGAAGTCTTATGTATGTTATGTTATGCACAAGACCAAACATCTATTTTGCAGTTGGAGTAGTAAATAGGTTTCAATCCAACCCAAGATTAGATCATTGGGTGGCGGAAAACATATTCTCAAGTATCTTAGGAGAATGAGAAATTATATGCTTATATATTCTAGTGAGGATATGATCCTGAGAGGATATATTGATTCTGATTTTCAGATTGATGTCGATTCTAGGAAATCAACATCTGGATCAGTGTTCACCCTAAATGGTGGGGCTATAATATGTAGGAGCATAAAGCAATCTTGTATTGCTGACTCCACTATGGAGACTGAATATATAGCAGCTTGTGAAGCAGCTAAGGAAGCAGTCTGGCTCCGTAAGTTCTCAGCAGATCTGGAAGTTGTTCCAGATATGGATAAACCACTATTATTGCGATAATAGTGGTACAATGGCGAATTACAAAAAACCAAAAAGCCACAAGTATAATAGTGGAGCAGTGGCGAATTACAAAGAACCAAAAAGCCACAAGTGGGTGACACGCTCAAAAAGTAGTCTTTTACTCCCAAGTATAAGAGTGTCGAAGTAATAAAATAATTCGGTAAGTCCGGGGTCGATCCACAGGGAATAGATTTAGTAAAATAGAATGATATGTGAAGGGAAAAGAAAAAGGTTTGATTTGTTGAAGTTGTTGGAAAATTTTAAGTGAAAATGCAGTAATAAAATGAAATACTGGAGTTAGGGGATCCACTTTTAATATTTCAAATCTAGAAATCTCGCTTAATTATAATATATAAATTATCCTTGTTACCTAATTAATTTATCTTAGGAATTAATTATTCCAATATATAGAACCGGCATAAAGGCGGTGGTCATTTCTGTCAATAACTAGTCCTGCCAAGGTACTAAGTATGCTAAAAATATAAAACCAGCCATGAAGTCGGTGATACCGTATAAAACCAGTCATATAGGTGGTGATACCGTTTGTCTATAAGAAGTCCTACCAAGGTACTCAATTATGCCAAAATTGTATCAAATCAGCCATATAGGCGGTTGCAAGATAAAATCAGCCATATATGTGGTAGCAAGATAAAAACCAGCCATATAAGCGATAGCCAATTTTGAAAATAATTAATCTAGATCTAAATCAAGTTTTAATCATTAGATTTCAATTTATTTATTATAATGTATGCGAGATTGATCTAAGTTTTCATTATAAAAGCTTCACCCATTACCCCTGCGAAAAGAAATTAGCTACTCATTTTGTAATTAAACATACTTTTAATTTTATTACTGAAAGAAAATGACATTACAAAAAGCTTTAAATAAATAAACACACAAGACATTCTCTCTCCAAAATCTATAGAGGAATTCGGAAAAAAAGTATGAAAATTTCTTCAACTGGAGGCTTCAATTTATAGGCAAAGTTTGGTAGGCGCGTCGCGACGCGAGTGCCACGTTGGGGACACGTGTTGAGATAATAGTGAGTTATGTGGTGTCTTTGTCTTATTAGGCGCGTCATGACGCGCCGACATTTTCGTGTCGTGACGCAGAAGCTGAATTTTCATTTTTGCCCTTTTCCAAGTCTGGTTTTTCCTGTCGAGCTTTCGAGCAGTATTTTACCTACCAAATAACAAAAATAACACAATAACACTCAAAACATAACTTAAAATATTATTTCACAAACGTGGCAAATTAAGGGGATTAGTGAAACTATAAGGGTAAAATAATTGATTTATCATATAATAAATATACATTTTCTAGTGTTCATCACAGGGTAAGCATATTGAGAGAAAATATCACCTCAACAGGGAGATAGTGCAGAGAGGAGATGTCGTTGTCACACAGATTCCATCCTCAGACAACCTAGCTGATCTGTTTACAAAGACCTTATCGGCTAAAGTTTTTGAAGGTCACCTAAATGGTTTAAGTACATTTCCCTTGTGTTTGTCACTCAAATGTCTTTTACCCGAAGTTAAGCTCATCCACACTTGTCTTTTACCTCTCTTTTCCTCAGATGAGTTCTCAAAGGATTTGAGCCTAGTATGGTCGAAACCCTTAATTTTATCCTAAATAGCATTGTTCATCTCAAACACAAGTACAACAGATAGGTAGACAGAAGCAGAAGCAGAAAAAGAACGAGAAGATGACACAATTCACGAGATTTAATAAAGAAAGCCAATATAGCGCGAATGGAAGAAGGAAAACATGCACATTATCGATTGTGACAAATGGGATAGTAGGTAATCAATTGTACTCAAAATTTGGAATTTTTAAACACACACAGGTAAATTATCTCAATCATCTCATCTCGACAATACGAACAGTAGGAAAAAAAATTACACGTAGATAAAAAATTTAAAATTTATACTCCCTTTATTCGCATCCCCCGGACCTTTTAAAATGACTTTTAAAACGTTTGGTGTAGTGGAATTTACCTAATTTTTATGAATTCCAAAATATCCTCACCAAGTTTACCTACTGCCTCAATGAGTCCTTAGACTATAATACCCTAGGTCACCCAAACGCGGAAAGGAAAGTCGCATAACGCAAAAAGGAAAATCATACATACGCGGAAAGGAAAACAATACAGAAACACAAAAACTGAAAATGATGAAGCTAATGAAACACAAACAAGAATAAGGAAATCTCACGAAAGAAAACATAAGCAGAAAAGAAAAATAAACACACACACAACAAGGGAACAAACAAAGCTAGATATGTGAACTGACCTTGGAACATTTTTGCTAATACCAATTGATGAGAACCTGCCTGGAACAAGCCAAGCATACCCACACATGACTGAAATCATTCTCAAGAAAGCTAAGGAAGTTCAGTTGAAAACTCTAAACCTATGAAGAATGAGCAACATAAACCTAGAGTGCTAATGGGACGCCACAAGGATTAGCAGACCTTTGATAAGCCAAACCAGGAAAGAAAATTGAGGTTTTCTCAATACTCACGAATTTGATATATTTTTATTTCAAGAAGGAGATGTTCTAAAACATAGAGGACAAGCCTTTTATATGGAGGCTACAACCATAACCTGAACCAAAATAATAAATGCTAATTAATACAACACCTAACCCACAACCAAACACAACCAAAATAATAAATCCTAATTAATACAACAACATAAAAGTTGTGGGCACAGAGTGGGGCGACGCTGTCTAGGCTCGTGATGTTGGACAATTATGACCCATAGCATCACTATTTATAAAAGACATGGTGTTCTTTGTACAAATTAACTATGTGACAGAGGAAATTGCTCTTTTATCATTTTGTAATTGGATTACTTGGATATATAATTGATAAAAGTCCATATGATTAGTACCGGATTAATAAGATATGAGACAGTATTAATCCATGAAAGGTTTAATCATTAAATATCCTAGTCGTAGTATTATCGAGACTGAACATTGATAATGTGAAATAGACTAGTATTACACTTGTGCGCGGTTATGGAAGCTTAATGGCATAGTTCTCATATATTTAGAATTGGATACTTCTGCAAGTGTGATATGAGGTTCTGTTAGCCGTTGGACCGGGAACAGATTCACTCTGGATAGACCCCTCGAAATCTCATTGGTAGTATTACTATGTGTCTATGGGAATCCGAATCAGGGTAGGTGTATTTGGTCTTAACCTGAGACTTGCATCGCTAATACTTGCGACAATCAATACACTTTGGTTTTGGTCGTCCGGGGCTTTAACAGGTTCTGTGTACGCCTCTTCTGGGTTTACTGAGAATCGTAGTGTATTGGGTGTGATGTCAAGATAGAACTATCACTTCAGTCATATGGAGATGATGATCACGCAAGGATACAAAACTAGTACTCTCAAATGTTGCAACTATCGGGATAGTATGATTAGGTCATGATTATCCGATTGAAGACTAGTTGCTGGTGATCCCATATATGCTTCGTACGGGGCAAACACAATTCCAGCCCTAAGCCTAGCATGTGACATCCGATACTGGATCGTAATACAGATACATTGTATACTACGCCTGATACAGATTATATATATTCCATGTTGAATATATTTCTGGAGAATTGAGTAGGCACAGTGCTTTGCTAGAAGCCAACCATGTCTTTTAAATCGGTAAGAACGTGGTACCGGGTACGCACGTGTTTGGATAGTCCGATGACCGTATTTACTGCCAACATATCCAGGAATCTCTTGGGTCGCTTCCCAAAGATTCACCGATGACATTTGACTCGAACAGAATTAATCTGGGATTAATTATGAGAGAGAAAATTAATCTAGGATTAATTACGGTAAGAATTAATCTGGGATTAATTATCAGAGAGAAAGAATAATATGGAATTAATTACGGTAAGAATTTATCTGGGATTAAATTCGTCTAAAAGAGAGAACGCGGTTAATTTGGAATTTATCGGCAAAGTAAATTTAATAGTTAAATTGGATTTTACTATTTAATTATTTAATTGGGCTAAAATAATATATCGGATCTATTAATTGAAATTGGATTTCAATACAGAATTAAAATTGGATTTTAATTCAAGCGAAATAATTAATTTGGAATTAATTCGCGAGCGACTTTCATAATAATTTTGCGAGGCATAATTATTTAATTAAATTGGATTTAATTATTTAGCGACGGAAAATTCATTTAATCGGATTAAACGAACCCGGGCCCAAAGTGTGTTGTGTAAGCCAATCAAATTTTGAATTTGAAAGTGGTGGACCCACTTCACTTACATCACTAGTCACTATTAGTGATGGAAGTGGTTGGCATTTAAAGACATCGTTTTGTCAACTTTACACAACTTTTAAAACATGCTTTTAGAAAACACAAAAAACTATTCATCTTCTCTCTTCTAAGCCAAAACCCGTGAGCCTCTCTGCTCTCCATGGAATTCTTGTTGCTAAATTTCAACTTGCTAGCACATAGGGAGTCAAAAGAAGGTGATAGGGAAACTCACCCAATAATTAAGAACTCAAAAGGAGAGCTTGGAGCTTCTACATCCGAGGAGAAATTTCGAACTTCTCTACCGAGCAATGTAAGTAATTCCCGCAACTTATCTTGTAATATTCACACAATAATCACGCTTAGAGATCTCGTGGCATGTCTAGGACACTAACAATGGTATCAGAGTGAGATCTAAGCATGATTTGATTCTAGGGTTTATATACTTTAATTTGGGATTTTTTACTTGGAGCTTGATTTACCTAAATTGATTGTGTGGTTGTATTTATATAATGATGAATTGGATTTGTGCATCATTAGATTTGAGATAAATTGATTGGATAAAAAATCCACAAATTCACAAGCATGGCCGATTACACCCTAGTAATCCCCATGGTGATTTTTGAAAATTCGACAATTGGATATGTTTAAAGCATGAAATAAATCTTGTATGTTAATTAATTGGATTGAAATCAAATAGAGTGTTATTTTATGCAATTGCCGTGAGAATAAGCATGTTGGAATGAATTGATTTAGCCTCAATTTTATGTTGGACATGAATTTGAGAATTAAAGCATGATTAATTAGATTAATTGATATTTTGGAAATATGGATTAATTAATTAATTGTGGTCATTACACTTTAAGTTGAATTAATTTGGAATAATATGTTAATTTAATTTGTTGTAATTGGGCTAATGGGATTGGTTGGGCCAAGTACGGTTTTGGACAATTGGGTTGTATCCAATTCGGCCTAAAACCATTTCCATAAAGTCCAAATATGGCAATTGGGCCTAAATTGATTTTTGGCATAGGGTGATTCCTATTTGGGCCTTGGCATTTTGGGTTTGATCCATATTGGCCAAAGCCCATGCCTAAAGAATTAATTGAAAGCCCATTGGATTTTAATTGAATAGTATTGGATACTAATTGGGCCTTTGAGACCCATGAATATTGGATTTGGAATCCAAGTCTAAAAGGCACTATTAAAAGTGTAATTATTTAATTTGGAATTAAATATGAATTAGTATTGGATACAATTTAAATTGGATTTAAAATTGTAGTTCGATATAATTCAAGAATACGTACTTTGAGTATTTATTCTTAAACGAGTTGGACTTGCACAAATCAAATCGTTGTTTGAATATTGGATGGTCATTAATTCAAAGATTAATTAATTGGATTAGATTGATTGAATAACATGCTTTGTGTGAATACTTGGATGTATTTTTATGAATAATGTATATCGGATGGATATTAGATGGGTGGGGCAATTTTGGAAATTGTTGTAAGTATGGTACTTATTTATTAAATTGGACCTGCGTGTCCAGCCTTTCAGCTCCTATTCTCATTGTATTTCTCTTCTCACCAATTACCCTCAATGTAAATGAGGTTTCTTTTAGTGTTATGTAATTGGGTAAAAAATTTAAAGTGTTAGCGGGAGAGAGGAAAGAGAGAGTGATTTGTTCTAGAAACAAATTGTATTCTATATCCATCCGCATATCATTATTAATTTTATCGCGCCTTATTATGCTTTTAGAATGCATGTTTAAGGTTGTATGATGAGACCTAATCTAAGATAATAAATTGGTTGCCAATTTACGAGAAAAACCATCACTCAAATATTTAGCGTTTTTCCTTCCATTGAGTGGTTCTCTCTCAAAATCCAAGATTGGCATTGGTTTGTTGGCCTAAGTCAAGACCATTGTCCATCGCGGATGTGTTTGAACCAAGAAAGCTTTGTTCTATATCGCATGTCTTGGGCAGTTGTGACTTGTTGGCCAAAGTCAATATCACTTCTAGTTCATCGACGTGGATTACGAAGCTTTCCCACTGTCAATGGGTCGCGCTTAACTGGAATCATTAAGCTTGTTGAGCCAAAGCCAAGGCTTAGTTGATTCAGAGGAAAAGGTTAGGAAATATATATTGGATATATATCTCAGACTTGGAGGTCCACCTAACAGATCTAGGAATTGGATGGGATCCAATTGATCTTAGAGATCTACCTAGTTAAGTTTCATACAGCTTGTTGGCCAAAGTCAAGGTTGTGTGTTATTTAACGAGATCCTAGCCCACTAGGAAATTGGGTTTCCCGAGTACTCCACAGAGGGTTAGAGGCTCACCGAAAAATAGTGGGAGGCTAGTATTAAATTTACAATTTCGTTTAATACTTGCTACATGTGTTCTTTTATTTTTTTATTTATCGTTGTTATAAATATATATTAGTTGGACTAATATTGAATATTGCTTTCTTTGAACAGTTAGACTGTACAACACACTACTCTATTTGTAGTTGGTTATATAGTTGGACTATAATAGCCATTACATTTTGAGTGTACCCGAAATCATTGATTGGATAGTTGGACTATTGCAATCGAGATGGATGGAAAGATTAGCGTTAAGGGACATAATCCTGGGTGAAAATGTCTTTAACGGCGTAAATTTTCCAGATTGGGAAATGAATCTCAGAATAATCCTAGGAGCTGAGAAGTTACTCTAATGGATAGAGAAACCTCTCGGGCCATGAGCTCGAAGTTGAGCAAATAGAAGAGCATGAGCTTAGGAAGACTCAACGTGATGATATTTTTTGTGCTCAATCTGTTATGCTTGCTGCAATGACTCCTTAATTTCTTCGTCAGAATTAAGGATTAGATCATTATACCATGATGTTGAAATCAAAGGATCTTCATAGATCTAACCTTAGATATTAGAAGTACGAATTGTAAAAGAAGCTCTTTCGCTCGCGTATAACAGAGGGTACATCTGTCGAGCACTAGGTGTCGCAGATGATTACTGACGTCGAACAGCTAGGTTAACTGGGTATTACATATGAGGCCGAGACTTTCTTAGATTTGATCTTACAGTCTCTGCATGAATGACGGGGCGGGTTCATAAGAACCAAGAGAAAACTCTTGGAGAGTTAATGGCTATGCTCAAGGAGGCAGAGCCAGAGCTTTCAAAAGAGCAAGAAGCGCAAGGCACATCTTACTTCGACATCCCAGAAGGCCAAGGCTTGGTCGAAGACTTCTGGGGGTGTGAAGAAAAAGGGCAAAGGCAAAATCGTCACAGTCTTCTGGGAAGACAAATGACATATCCCAAGATGTCTGCCTAAACTATGGCAAACGGGGTCATTGGAAGCGTGACTGTCGTATGGACAAGGCAGACATGAAGGAAGTGAAGACGGGCAAGGCTCCGACTTCAGGTATGCTTGTTATTGTAATAAACGTGTCCACTACTGGTTTTCAAAAATTGGATTTTTGATACTGGATGTGGTACATACATATGTACTGATGTGCGGGATCTGCTGATTAGGCTTCAGATGAGATAGACCTGTGAGTCCGAAACGGGACGAGAGTCGCTATTTTGGCTGTGGGAACCTAAGTTTTGGAACTGCCCTTTGGGCATATACTTAAATTAGGAAACTATTATAATGTACCTAGTTTGACTAGAAACATTATCTCTATATCTAGTTTAACCTGTTGCGGGTAAAATTTTATGTTCTAGAACACTGGGTGTTTTATTTATAAAGATGATATTGAGATATACACATTAGATGTGAATAACAGTATTTCGAATATAAATGAATCTCAAACATATAACATGACAAACAAAAAGCTCAAACTGAGTAAATCATATGAGACTTATTTGTGGCATTGTTGTCTGTGACACATTAACAAGACTCATAAATCCACTCTTCGGAAGAATGGATACTTGGACGGATTTGATCCTAATTCATATGATGTCTACGAATCTTGTGAATTAGGCAAAGTGCTTAAAATGCCTTTTAGCAGTAAAGGTGTAAGTGCCACTGAGCTATTAGCCCTCGATCATATTGACGTGTGTGGGCCCATATCTAGCCAGGCTAGATGTGGTTATGAATACTTCATAACCTTACAGATGTAGCATCGCGTTATGGTTATGTGTATCTTATGAAACACAAGTCGGAAACTTTTGATAAATTCAAAGAGTTTCGACACGAAGTAGAAAAACAAACCGGCAAAAGTATTAAAACATTACGGTCGGATCGTGATGGAGAATACTTAAGCAATGAGTTTCTTGATTACTTGAAAGAGTATGGTATTCTTTCACAGTGGACTCCTCCCGGAACACCTCAATGAAAGGTGTGTCCGAAAGAAACTGAATTTTGTTGGACATGGTAAGGTTTATGATGAGTCGCACTGAGCTACCAATTTCCTTCAAGGGATACACATTGAACAGTGCAATACTTATTTTGAATAAGGTTCCGTCAAAGTCTGTTGGACAGACTCCCTATGGAATATGGACAAGAAAGAAAACGGGTTTCTCAATCCTGAAGATTTGGGGATGCTGGGCATGTTAAACGTTTGGATGGCACCAAACTAGTACCCAAATCGGATAAGTGCCTATTTGTAATTGGTTATCCTAGGGAAACCAGTAAATATTACTTACACAACCCAGAAGAGAACAAAAATATTTGTTGCTCTCCATGCGATTTTCCTTAGAGGAATTCCTAAATGCAGTGGTAAGTAGGAGGAAAGTAGAACTCGATGAAAATCGGAGTGATACTGTTCCTGGCACAGACTCCCTCACGGAACACGAACAGTTCATCAGGGATGAGACTGTTCCAAAATCTTCTAATACACAAGAACCGCGTAGGTCGGAGAGAGTTAGAAAACAACCTAAGAGGTATGGGTTTCTGAGCTCACCTAATGTAGATATTAATCTTATTGAGGATAATGAACCGGGTACGTATAAGGAAGCGATAGAAGGTATCAAATCCGTTTTATGGAAAGAGGCCATGAAGTCCGAAATGGATTCCATGTATACCAACTAAGTTTGGACACTGGTTGATGTACCAGAAGGCATTGTGCCTATTGGTAGCAAATGAGTCTTCATGGTGAAGACATACATGGATGGCAACATACAGACGTACAAAGCTAGGCTTTTAGCGAAAGGGTATCGTCAACGACATGGTGTCGATTGCGATAAAACTTTTTCACTTGTTGCCATCATTAAATCCATTCGGATAATGTTTGCTATTGCTGTATATTGTGATTGTGAAATATGGCAGCTGGACGTCAAAACCGCTTTTCTTAACGGAAACCTTTTGGAGGATGTTTTATATAATAGCCTGACGGTTTTGTTGTGCCAAAACATGTAAACTAGGTTTGCAAGTTAAATCGATACATTTATAGATTGAAGCAATCATTACGTTCTTGGAACCAACGTTTTGATGAGATCATAATGGTACATGGTTTCATTCAAAATGAAGATGATTCTTTTGTATATAAGAGGGTTAGTGGGAGCGCACTAACATTGATTGTCCTATACGTTGATGATGTATTGCTTATTAGCCATGACATTCCCATATTAAAATCGGTGAAAGCTTGGCTTTCATTAAAATCTCCATGAGAAACTTGGGAGAGGCAACCTTTATACTAGGAATAAGGATCTACTGGGATAGATCTAAAAGTTATTGGCACTCTCCGAGAACTCGTACATTGACAAAGTGTTGAAGAGATTCAACATGGATCAGCTCAGAAGGGGCTGCTTCCAGTGTCACATTGTGTCTCTCTATCTAAGGACATGTGTCCTAAAACTCAAGATGATAGAGATGCAATGAATCGGATCTCGTTCGCTTAAGGAGTCAGATCAATCATGTATGCCATGACATGTACGCGACCTGGTGTCTCATATGTTTTGAGCATCTGCAGTCACTATCAGGCCGATCCAGGTGATAGTCGCTGGATTGATGTTAAGAACATCCTTTAGTAACTTAGACGAACTAAGGATGCTTTCTTAGTTTATGGAGATGAAGAACTTGAGATGTCTGGGTTCACCGATGCAAGTTTCCAAACCGATAAAGATGACTGTAAGTCGCAATAAGGGTACATATTTTATTTGAAAAACGGAACAGTGAACTGGAAATCTTCCAAGCAAGATATTGTTATCGATTCAACAACAAAAGTGGAATACATTGCTATGGTTGAGGCAACAAAAGAAGCATTTTGGATCTATAAAATTCCTAATTGGATTAGGAGTAGTTCTGTTAGCAGCTGAGCTGGGCTACAGCACAGGCTAAGGAACCACGGTCTCATCAATGATCCAAGTATGTACTTCGACGGTTTCATCTGATTCGTGAGATCATATATTGTGGTGATGTGATGATCGAAAAGATTGTTTCAGATGATAACCTTGCAGATCCGCTGACGAAAGATATTTCTCAGCAAAAGTTTGAGCGACCCGTACATAGTTCAAGGGTTTGACACTTGAGTGATTGGCTATAGGCCAAGTGGGAGATTGTTGGACAATTATGACCAATAACATCACTATTTGTAAAAAACATGGTGTTATTTGTACAAATTAACTATGTGACAAAGGAAATTGCTCTTTCATCATTTTATAATTGGATTACTTGGATATATAAATGATAAAAGTCCATATGATTAGTACTGGATTAACAAGATATGAGACAGTATTAATCCACGAAAGGTTTAATCATTAAATATCCCTAGTCGTAGTATTATCGAGACTGGACATCGATAATGCGGAATAGACTAGTATTACACTTGTGCGCGTTATGGAAGCTTAAAGGCATAGTTCTAATATATTTAAGTATTGGATACTTATTCAAGTGTGATAGGAGATTCTGTTAGCCGTTGGACCGGGAATAGCTTCGCTCTAGATAGACCCCTCGGAATCCCATTGGTAGTATGACTATGTGTCTATGGGAATCCAAATCAGGGTAGGTGTATTTGGTCTTAACTTGAGAGTTGCATCGCTAATACTTGCGACAATCAGTACGCTTTGGTTTTGGTCGTCTAGGGCTTTAACAGGTTCTGTGTACACCTCTTCTGGGTTTACTGAGAATCGTAGTGTATTGGGTGTGATGTCAAGATAGAACTATCACTTCAGTCATATGGAGATGATGATCATGCAAGGATACAAAACTAGTACTCTCAAATGTTGCAGCTATCGGGATAATATGATTAGGTCATAATTATCCGATTAAAGAGACTAGTTGCTAGTGATCTGATATATACTTCATATGGGGCAGACACAATTCCAACCCTAGGCCTAGCATGTGACATCTGATAATGGATCGTAATAAGGATTACATTGTATACTACGCCTGATACAGATTATATATATTCCATGTTGAATATATTTCTGGAGAATTGGGTAGCATGGTGCTTTGCTAGAAGCCAACCATGTCTTGTAAATCGGTAAGAACGTGGTACCGGGTACGCACGTGTTCGGATAGTTCGATGACCGTATTTACTACCAATATATCCAGGAATCTCTTGGGTAGCTTCCTAAAGATTCACTGATGACATTTGACTCGAACAGAAGTAATCTGGGATTAATTATGAGAGAGAAAATTAATCTGGGATTAATTACGGCAAGAATTAATCTGGGATTAATTATCTGAGAGAAAGAATTAATCTGGGATTAATTACGGTAAGAATTTTTCTGGGATTAAATTCGTCTAAAAGAGAGAACGCGATTAATTTGGAATTAATCGGCAAAGTAAATTTAATAGTTAAATTGGATTTTACTACTTAATTTATTTAATTGGGCTAAAATAATATATCGGATATATTAATAGAAATTGGATTTCAATACGGAATTAAAATTGGATTTTAATTCAAGCGAACTAATTAATTTGCAATTAATTCGCGACCGACTTTCGTAATAATTTTGCGAGGCATAATTATTACATTAAATTGGATTTATTTATTTAGCGACGAAAAATTTAATTTAATCGGATTAAACGAACCCGGGCCCAAAGTGTGTTGTGTAAGCCAATCAAATTTTGAATTTGAAAGTGGTGGGACCCACTTCACTTACATTACTATTCACTATTAGTGATGGAAGTGGTTGGCATTTAAAGACATCATTTTTCAACTTTACACACAACTTTTAAAACATGTTTATGGAAAACACAAATAACTATTCATCTTCTCTCTTCTAAGCCAAAAAAACGTGAGCCTCTCTTCTCTCCATGGAATTTTTGTTGCAAAATTTCAACTTGCTAGCACATATGGAGTGAAAAGAGGGTGATAGGGAAACTCACCCAAGAGTTTGGAACTCAAAAGGAGAGCTTGGAGCTTGTACATCCGAGGAGAAATTTTGAACTTCTCTACCGAGCAATGTAAGTAATTTCCGCAACTTATCTTGTAATATTCACATAATAATCACGCTTAGAGATCCCATGGCATGTCTAGGACACTAACACGTGGCCGTTGGGAGTACGGAGTAGCCCACGGGGGACTAAACCGGAGAATAAATGAGTCGCCACCCAGCGTGAACCGGGAAATGATTTAAGGCCGCACTCACCCCTCGCAAGGGAAGACCTCAAACCGTTGGGTTCGGAATGGTCCCTTACTTATGCCAGTTGTAATGAACGGGTTTACAAAATGATATAACCAAGTCTTATGCAGCACATGCAAGATAATTCAAATAACACACACAAGTTTGCACACCCGTAATCATAAATATAAATGAAAGCGAATGCATGGTTCTAAAAGAATATTAATCAGAGAAGCACGGTAATGTAGATCATAATAACAATAAAAACGTTAATAATAAAGGCAGAAAATTAAGTGCATAACGTAAAAGAAATAACTAAAGAGACAAGCATGCATAAAATATGAAGAAAGAGTCTGTCCAGTGTGTGTACGTTCGTGTAGCGTTCGGAAACGCGTTCGAACGTGATTACAAAAATGGAATCTATAATGACATAAACACATGCATGAATGTTTCCCAAGCGTTACGTGGAGTTGTATCCCAAGTACATACTGCACTACCGTCCATTCGGATTCGGCTACGGAATTTATGTCTGGGTTTCCATCCGATATACCGCAAGAGGCAACACTCAATCATTAAAATAATGCAAGCACGGAAGTAAACATGAAGTGATGTGGCAAAACATGAGCATGAATAAGATCGGGAATAATAAAGCGAGATTAATAAATAAAAAGACAAAGAGGTGAAAATAGATAACAGAACATCAAAAGAAAAATAAATGACAAAATAAAATAAATGAGATACGACCAAAAGACTTGGCCGATTTTAGTGTGGGATCTCGCATGCCCGGTTGGACATATTTCGCATATAACCAAGCATGCAGCGTCCAGGATTACAAAATAATATGGTAAAGGGTGCCTTCAGGAATTTCCCATAAAGTGGGTGACCTTTAGTCCAATGTAGGTAGTCATGAAAGTGGATACGAAGTACTATAGCCGAACATTAACAAAAGAAAAACGAAAATAAATAACGGAACATCAAAAGAAAAATAAGTAGCGGAATAAAAGAAAAGAGATGCGACCAAGAGACTCGGCCGATCTAAGTGTGGGATCTCGCATGCCTGGTTGGACATATTTCACATCTAACCAAGCATGCAACGTCCATGACTACAAAATAATATGGTAAAGGGTGTCTTCAGACATTTCCCAACTGGTACGTGGAGTTTTTTCCCAAGTACAAACCACACTACCGTCCATTCAGATTCTGCTACGGAGTTTATGTCTGGGTTTCCATCCGATATACCACAAGGGATGACCTTTAATCCAATGTAAGTAGTCATGAAAGTGAATGCGAAAAAATATAACCGAACATGAACAAAAGTAAAAGCGAGACGAATGATAATGATAAATATAAATAATAAATAGAAAAGATAAATAGCAACAATGAATAACAAATTAAATGCGGAATAAAAAAGTAAAGATAAACAATGGCAGTAAATAAACATAAAAAAGGATAAATAACAAAATACTAGAGAATCAAATGTGACCAATGGACTTGGCCGATTTTAGTGTGGAATCTCGCATGCCCGGTTGGACCTATTTCACTCCCAACCAAGCATGTCGTGTCCAGGATAGCAAAACGAATATTAAAGAGAGGGCCCTCAGGTCTTACCTTTTAAGTCGCCAATTAGAAGTGTGTTATGTAGTCGTCGGAAGGATTAGAGCTTCACTATTTTATGGTTCGTTGATTCACCGTTTCTGCTCACTATTTCACCATTTTGGGCTGCTATTTTCTCGGTTTTTGCTACTATTTCTGGGCTTGCTTTTGGACTGGTTTTGTCTCGGTTTATGGGGTGTTTTTGTGTCGGTTTGTGGACTGTTTAGGGACTATTTTGGGACTGTTTTTTGGACGGTGTAGGGGATGTTTTTTGTGTTGTTGAGCAGCTAATTTTGGGGCCTGTTTTTGTTGTATTTTTGTGATTGAAGGGCTTAGGGGTGGTTGTTTTGTTTGTTGTTCTCGTTGTTTGGCAGGGTAGTTTCACGGCTTTAGGGTTATTTTGGATTTTTGGTTTCACGTGGAAGCTGCATGCGTTGAAGGGTTTGTCTTTTATTTACTACCGAGCGAATGGTTATTTGGTTTGTTTGTGTATTTGGTGCATGAGTTTGCTCATGTGTTGTTTGTTTACTGGTTGAAGAACGATATAAGGGTTTTTGGGATGTGTCAAGTTGTCGTGTGTGTTTTAAAGTGTGGCATGTGGTGTGTTTTAAAGTGTGGCATGTGGTGTGTGTGTCTGTGTAGAGAGAATAAGAGAAAGTCAGATGTTTTTTATATGAACAATTCATGTGTTCTAAAGGGGATCCGTGAGTGTGTTGGTTGGCCGTGAGGTTTGTTATTTGTTTTAGTCGGTGGGGTTGCTGCGTGTGTGTGGCCGCCGAGTGTGGTTAAGGGTGTAGGAAAAATATCCTGCCGTGTGTGGTGCTAGAGAGATGAAGGAAGGTATGAGGGTGTTTAGGGCTTTTATTTTCTGGTTATTGCCGATTTGGCTTGTGAGAGGGAAGAGAGAAGAAAGAGAATGGCGAGAAAGAGGGAGAGAGTAGAGAATATGGTTTTTGTTTTTATTTTGCCGTGTGAATCTTGGGAAGAAGAGAGAATAGGGTTTTTGCTTTTGTTTTACCGTGTGAATCTTGGGAAGATGATAGAGGAAGAGGGTTAGTTTAACTCTCTTTTTATAGTTGCATGCTAGGGTTTTCTATGTGTTAGGGTTTCTTGGTTGTGCTTGCTAGGGTTTCATCTTATTATTTTTGTGTGTGTGTGGCCGCCACTCTCTCTTTGTTGGACAATTATGACCCATATCATCATTATTTGTAAAAGACATTGTGGTTTTTGTACAAATTTACTATATGACAAATGAAATTGCTATTTTATCATTTTGTAATTAGATTAATTTGATATATAAATGATAAAAGTCCTTATGATTAGTTCCGGATTAATAAGATATGAGACAATATTAATCCACTAACGGTTTAATCATTAAATATCCTTAGTCGTAGTATTATCGAGACTAGACATCGATAATGTGGAATAGACTAGTATTACACTTGTGCCCGTTATGGAAGCTCAACGACATAGTTCTCATTTATTTAAGTTTAGGATACTTGTGCAAGTGTGATAGAAGGTTCTGTTAGCCGCTGGACCGGAAACAGCTTCGCTCTGGATAGACCCTTCAGAATCCCATTGGTAGTATGACTATGTGTCTATGGGAATCCGTATCAGGGTAGGTGTATGTGGTCTTAACCTTAGACTTGCATTGCTAATACTTGCGACAATCAGTACGTTTTGGTTTTGGTCGTCCGGGGCTTTAACAGGTTTTGTATACGCCACTTCTGGGTTTACTGAGAATCGTAGTGTATTGGGTGTGATGTCAAGATGGAAGTATTACTTCAGTCATATGGAGAAGATGATCATGCAAGGATTCATAACTAGTACTCTAATATGATGCAGCTATCGGGATTATATGACTAGGTCATGATTATCCGATTAAAGACACTAGTTGTTAGTGATCCGATATATGCTTCGTTCGAGGCAGACACAATTCCAGCCCCAGACCTAACATGTGACATCTGATACTGGATCGTAATACGCAATACTTAGTATACTATGCCTATTATAAATTTTGTATTCTTTGTTGAATATTTATGGAGAATTGGGAAGGCACGGTGCTTTGTTAGAAGCCAACCATATCTTGTAAATCGGTAAGAACATGGTATCGGGTACGCGCGTGTTCGGATAGTCCGACAACCGGATTTACTGTCAACATATCCAGGGATCTCTTGGGTCGCTTCCCAAAGATTCACCGATGACATTTGACTCGAACAGAATTAATCTAGGATTAATTATAAGAGAGAGAAAATTAATCTGGGATTAATTGCGGCAAGAATTTATCTGGGATAAAATTTTAATTGAAGAGAGAACCCGATTAATTTGGAATTAATCGATTAAATAATATATTGGATATATTAATTGAAATCTGATTTCAAAGCGGAATTAAAATTGGATTTTAATTCGGGCGAACGAATTAATTTAGAATTAATTCGCAAGCGACTTTCGTAATAATTTTGTTAGGCATTATTATTTAATTAAATTGGATTTAATTATAATTAAATTCGTTTAATCGGATTAAACGAACCCGAGCCCGAAGTGTGTTGAGTAAGCCACTTGAATTTTGAATTTAAGAGGTGGGGCCCACCAACTTACATCAAGTGTCTACATGATTGATGGAAGTGGTTTAGGGCATTTAATGCCATTTTCCCTCCAACACCTTTTTGCTTTTGCTTTTGGTAAAGCATATACACAACTTTTGTGAGTTGACTTTGTGATTAGGTTTTGGAAACAAATACAAAGAAAACACAACTCTCTCTTCTCTCCTAAGGCTTGGCAGAATACCAAATTCTTCCTCTCTTTGATTTTGCTTCAAAAATCAAGCAAGCTAGTAAGGAGTCTTGTGAGGTGATAGGGAAACTCACCCTTGGGTTGGATTCATTCAAAGAAGGCTTGGAGCTTCCAACAAACATACAAAATTTTTGAAATCCACATCCGATCAATGTAAGTTTTTCCACAACTCTCTTGATCATTCACACACTAAATCATATATTAGAGACTGTGGGCATGTCTAGGACACTAACACTGGTATCATGAGCCTTTTCTAAGCATGATTTGAGTTTAGGGTTTATATACTTTATTTGGGAATTTTGTGCCTGAAGTATGATTTTTTTTGAAAATTGGTTGTTTGGTTGTGTATGTAAGATGATGAATTGGATTTGTGCATCTTAGAATTTGAGAAAAATTGATTGGATTAATTTTCCCTAAAATTCACCTTATGGCCGAACAAGAACCCTAGACTTCGCATGGTGATTTTTTGATTTTAGACTATTGGATGAGTTTAAAGCATGAAATAATTATTGATTGTTGATTTAATTTGATTGAAATCAAAATTAGATATTATTTTCCCCAAATTGGCGTGAACAATAAGCATGTTGGAATGAATTGTTTTACTTCAATTTGTGTTGGACAAGAATTGAAATGTAAATTATGATTAGTTAAATTAATTAGTATTTTGGAAATATCAGATTAATTGAGTAATTGTACAAATTACAATTTCATTAAAATTAATATGATATTTGAAATATTATGTTAATAAATATTAGTCTTTAAAATTGGATTGGGCTAATTATGTTGTATTTGGGCTTAATGGGCTTGGTTGGGCCAAACATGGTTTTGGACAATTGGATTTGATCCAAATTGGGCCCAAAACCATTTTCATAAAGTCCAAATATAATTTTTGGGCCTTTAAATAATTTAATTGGGCCTAATGGGCCTAAATTGATTTTTGGCAAAAGGGTGATTCCTTATTGGGCCTTGGCATCTTCGATTGCATCCATATTGGCCAAAGCCCATGCCTTAAGAATTAATTGAAAGCCCATTGGACTTTAATTGAATATTATTGGATACTAATTGGGCCTTTGAGACCCATTTAGATTAGATTTAGAATCTAAGTCTAAAAGGCACATAAATAAGTGTAATTATTTAATTTGGAATTAAATTAGAATTAGTATTGAATACAAATTAAATTGGATTTAAAATTGTAGTTCGATATAATTCAAGAATACGTACTTTGAGTATTTATTATTAAAGGAGTTGGACTCGCGCAAATCAAATCGTTGTTTGAACATTGGATGGTCATTAATTCAAATATTAATTAATTGGATTAGATTAGATTGAATAACATGTTTTGTGTGAATACATGGATGTATTGTATGAATAATGTATATCATATGGATATTAGAAGGGTTGGGGCAATTTTGGAAATTATTGTAATAAATTTAGAATTTATTAAATTGGACCTGCGTGTCCAGTCTATTATCTCTTTACTCTTTGTATTTCTCTTCTCACCAATTTCCCTCAATGTTAATGAGGTTTCTATAATGTATTATGTAATTGGGTAGAAGTATGAATAGTGCTAGCGGGAGAGAGGAAATAGAGAGATTTGTTCTAGGAACAATTTGTTAAATATCCATCTGCATATCGTTATTAATTTATTCGCGCATCCTAATTAAAGATAATAAATTGGTTGCCAATTTACGCGAAAAACCCTCACTCAAATATTAAGTGTTTTCCTTCCATTGAGTGGTTCTCTCTCAAGATCCAAGATTGGCATTGGTTTGTTGGCCAAAGTCAAGATCAATGTCCACCCCGGATGTGTTTGAACCACAAAGGCTTTGTTATATATCGCATGTCTTAGGCAGTTGTGACTTGTTGACCAAAGTCATGGTCACTTCTGTACATCGACGTGGATTACGAAGCTTTCCCATTGTCAATAGGTCGCGCTTAACTGGAATCATTAATCTTGTTGAGCCAAAGCCAAGGCTTAGTTGATTCAGAAGAAAATGTTAGGATATATATATTGGATATATATTTGGACTTTGAGGTCCACCTACCGGATCTAGGAATTGGATGGGATCCAATTGATCTTAGAGATCTACCTAGTTAAGTTTTATATAGCTTATTGGCCAAAGTCAAGGTTGTGTGTTATTTAACGGGATCTTAGCCCACAAGGAAACTGGGTTTCCCGAGTACTCAACAGAATGTTAGAGGCTCGATGAAAAATAGTGGGACGCCAGTATTAAATTTGCAATTTCGTTTAATACTTGCTAAATACGCGCTTTATTTTTCATCGTTATATATATTTATTAGTTGGACTAATACTTTATTGTTTTTATTGAACAGTTGGACTGTACCCTTATAATATCATTTGTAGTTGATTATATAGTTGGACTATAGTAATCATTACATTTGACTATACCCAATATCGTTGATTGAATAGTTAGACTATTGCAATCAAGATGACTGGAAAGATTAACGTTATAGACATCATCATGGGTGATAATGTCTTTAATGGTTCTAATTTTCCAGACTGGTATATGAATCTCAGGATTGTCCAGAGAGCCGAGAAGTTGCTCTATGTATTAGACAGACCTCTCGGGCCTGAGCCTGGACATGAGCGGGTTGTTGATTATGAGCTTTGGAAGACTCACAGTGATGACAACTCAACTGCTCAGTCAGTCATGCTTGCCACAATGACCCCTCAATTTCATCGTTAAAACAAGGGATTAGATTCTTACAACATGATGTTGAAATTGAAGGACCTTCATAGATTTAACCTTAGATCTCAGAAGTATGAATTGCAGAGGAAGCTCTTTCGCTCTCGCATGTCATATGGTACATCTGTCAAGCACTATGTGTCACAGATGATTGCTGACATCGAATAGCTAGGTCAGCTGGGCATAACCTTTGAGGCTGAGACTTCCATAGATTTGATCTTACAGTATCTGCCTCACTACTGGGGCGGGTTCATCATGACCTATAATATGATGAACCAAGAGAAGACACTTGGAGAGTTGATGGAGATGCTGAAAGAAGTAGAGCCAGAGCTTCTAAAAGGCAAGAAACGCTAGGCGCACTTCGCTTCGACATCTCAGAATACCAAGGCTTGGCCAAAGGCTTCTGGAGGTGAAAAGAAAATGCAAGGCCAAATCATCAAAGTCTTTTGGGAAGGAAAATGAAAAATCCCAAGATGTATGCCTGTAGTTTGGAAAATGGGGTCACTGGAAGCGTGACTGTCGTAAGTACAATGCTCACATGAAAAAAATGAAGGCGGGTAAGGCTCCGGCTTCAGGTATGTTTGTTATTGAAATAAACATGTCTACTTCTAGTTTTAAAAATTGGATTTTTGATTCTGGATGTGGTACTCATATATGTACTGATGTGCAGGATCTGTAGATTAGCAGGAGACTGGCTTCAGGCGAGATTGACCAACGAGTTGGAAACGAGACCAGAGTCATTGTTTTAGCTGTAGGGACTTTTATTTTGGAACTGCCCTCGGGACATGTACTTAATTAGCAGACTTTTATTATGTACCTAGTTTGACTAGAAACATTATCTCTGTATCTTGTTTGACCCAAAGCGGGTATACTTTTGTATTCCGAAACACTGGGTGTTTTATTTATAATGATGATTTTGAGATATGTACTGCTGATGCAAATAATGGTCTTTATATTTTGAATGTAAATGAATCTCAAACATATAATATGACAAACAAAAGGCTCAAAATGAGTAAAACAAATGAAACTTATATGTGGCATTATCGTTTGGGAAACATTAACAAGACTCGCATATCCACGCTTTCGAAGAGTGGATACTTGGACAGATTTGATCCTAATTCATATGACATCTACGAATCTTGTTTATTAGGCAAAATGCCTAAAACGCCATTTAGCGGTAAAGGTGTTCGTGCCACTAAACTGTTAGCCCTTGTTTATAGTGACGTATGTGGGCCCATGTCTAGCAAGGCTAGAGGTGGATTTGAATACTTCGTAACCTTTATGGATGATGCATCGCGTTATGGTTATGTGTATCTTATGAGACACAAGTCGGAAACTTTTGAGAAATTCAAAGAGTTTCGACATGAAGTAGAAAAAAAGATCGGTAAAAGTATTAAAACATTACGGTCGGACCGTGGTGGAGAATACTTGAGAAATGAGTTTCTCGATTACTTGAAAGAATATGGTATTCTTTCACAGTGGACTCCTCCCGGAACACCTCAACTGAATGGTGTGTCCGAACGGAGAAATCGAATTTTGTTAGACATGGTAAGGTCTATGATGAGTCGCACTGAGCTACCAATTTCATTCTGGGGATACGCATTGAACAATGCAATACTTATTTTGAATAAGGTTCCGTCAAAGTGTGGAGAACAGACTCCATAAAAAAAATATGGACAGGAAAGAAACCGGGTTTCTAATTCCTGAATATTTGGGGATGGTTGGCATACGTTAAACGTTTGGATGGTAGCAAACTAGAACCCAAATCGGATAAGTGCCTATTTGTAGGTTATCCTAGGGAAACCAAAGGATATTACTTCTACAACCCACAAGAGAATAAGGTATTTGTTGCTCTCCATATGGTTTTCCTCGAAAAGGAATTCCTAAATGCAGTGGTAAGTGGGAGGAAAGTAGAACTCGATGAAAATCGTAGTGATAATATTCTTGACACAGACTCCCACACGGAACACGAACAGTTCATCAGGGATGAGACTGTACTATAATCTTCTAATACACAAGAACCACGTAGGTCAGAGAGAGTCAGAAAATAACCTGAGAGGTATGGGTTTCTGAACTCACCTAACGTAGATATTAATCTTATTGAGGATAATGAGCCGCCTACGTATGAGGAAGCGATACAAGGTATCGACTCCACTTTATGGCAAGATGCCATGAAGTCTAAAATGGATTCCATGTATACCAACCAAGTCTGGGCACTGGTTGATGCACCAGAAGGCGTTAAGCTGATTGGTTATAAATGGGTCTTCAAGAGGAAGACCGACATGGATGGCAACATTCACATGTTGCCATGATTAAATCCATTCGGATAATGCTTGCTATTGTTGCATATTTCGATTATGAAATATGGCAGATGGACGTCAAAAACTGCTTTCCTTAACGGAAACCTTTTGGAGGATGTTTATATGCAACAGCCTAACGGTTTTGTCCTACCAAAACATGAAAAACAACGTTTGCAAGTTAAATCGGTCCATTTATGGATTAAAGCAAGTATCACGTTCTTGGAACCAACGTTTGGATGAGGTAATAAAAGAATATGATTTCATTCAAAACGAAGATGATTCTTGTGTATATAAGAAGGTTAGTGGGAGCGCACTGAAATTCATTGTCCTTTACGTTGATGATGTATTGCTTATTGGCAATGATATTCTCATGCTACAATCAATGAAAGCTTGGCTTTCATAAAATTCTCCATGAAAGATCTGGGAGAAGCAGCCTTTATTCTGGGAATAAGGATCTACCGAGATAGATCCAGAAAACTGATTGGACTCTCCCAGAGCTCGTACATCGACAAAGTGTTGAAGAGATTCAACATGGATCAGTCTAAGAAGGGACTACTTCCAGTGTCGCATGGCATCTCTCTATCTAAGGAAATGTGTCTTAAAACTCAAGATGAGAGAGATAACATGAGTCAGATCTCGTTCGCTTCTGCAGTCGGATCGATCATGTATGCCATGATATGTACACGACCTGATGTCTCATATGCTTTGAGAATGTGCAGTCGCTATTAGGCCGATCTAGGTGATGGTTACTTGATTGCTGTTAAGAACATCCTTAAGTATCTTAGACAAACTAAGGATGCTTTATTAGTCTATGAAGATGGAGAACTTGAGGTGACTGGGTTCACCGATGCAAGTTTCCAAACCGATAAAGATGACTCTAAGTCGCAATCTGGGTATATATTTTGTTTGAACAATGGAGCAGTGAGCTGGAAATCTTCCAAGCAAGAGACTGTTGTTGATTCAACAACAGAAGCATAATATATCACTGCAGATGAGGCAGCAAAAGAAGCAGTTTGGATCCGTAAATTCCTAATTGGATTAGGAGTAGTTACGTTAGCAGCAAAACCCGTTCCTTTGTATTGTGACAATAATGGGGCTATAGCGCAGGCTAAGGAATCACGGTCTCATCAAAGATCCAAGCATGTACTTCGATGTTTGCATCTGATTCGTGAGATCATACATCGCGGTGATATGAAGATCAAAAAGATCGCATCAGATGACAACATTGCAGATCCGCTGACGAAAGTTATTTCTCAGCAGAAATTTTAACGACATGTACATAGTTCAGGTGTTAGATACTTGAGTGATTGGCTATGAGCCAAGTGGGAGATTGTTGGACAATTATGACCCATAGCATCACTATTTGTAAAAGACATTGTGGTTTTTTGTACAAATTAACTATGTGACAATGGAAATTGATATTTTATCATTTTGTAATTAGATTACTTTGATATATAAATGATAAAAGTCCTTATGATTAGTTCCAGATTAATAAGATATGAGACAGTATTAATCCACTAACGGTTTAATCATTAAATATCCCTAGTTATCGAGACTGGACATTGATAATGCGGAATAGACTAGTATTACACTTATGAGCATTATGGAAGCTTAACGGCATAGTTCTCATATATTTAAGTATAAGATACTTATACAAGTGTGATAGGAGGTTCTGTTAGCCGTTGGATCGGGAACAGCTTCGCTCTGGAAAGACCCCTTGGAATCCCATTGGTAGTATGACTATGTTTCTATGGAAATCCGCATCAGGGTAGGTGTATGTGGTCTTAACCAGAGATTTGCATCTCTAATACTTGCAACAATTAGTACGCTTTGGTTTTGGTCATCCGGGGCTTTAACAGGTTCTGTGTACGCCTCTACTAGGTTTACTGAGAATCGTAGTGTATTGGGTGTGATGTCAATATGGAAGTATCACTTCAGTCATATGGAGAATATGATCACGCAGGGATACATAACTAGTACTCTAATATGCTGCAGCTATTGGGATGATATGACTAGGCCATGATTATCCGATTAAAGAGACTAGTTGCTAGTGATCCGATATATGCTTCGTACGGGGCAGACACAATTCCAGTCCAAGGCCTACCATGTGACCTCTGATACTGGATCGTGATACGGAATACTTAGTATACTATGCCTGATATAGATTATATATTCTTTGTAGAATATTTCTGGAGAATTCGGTAGGAACGGTGTTTTGCTAGAAGTCAACCATGTCTTGTAAATCGGTAAGAATATGGTACCGGGTATGCACGTGTTCGGATAGTACGACAACTGGATTTACTGCCAACATATCCAGGGATCTCTTGAGTCGCTTCCCAAAGATTCACAGATGACATTTGACTCAAACATAATTAATCTAGGATTAATTATAAGAGAGAGAAAAGTAATCTGGGATTAATTGCTGCAAGAATTTATCTGGGATAAAATTCTAATAGAAGAGAGAACCCGATTAGTTTGGAATTAATCGATTAAATAATATATTGGATATATTAATTGAAATCAGATTTCAAAGCGGAATTAAAATTGGATTTTAATTCGGGCGAACGAATTAATTCGGAATTAATTCGCAAGTGACTTTCGTAATAATTTTGCTAGGCATTATTATTTAATTAAATTGAATTTAATTACATTGCGACGGAAAATTTGTTTAATCAGATTAAACGAACCCGAGCCCGAAGTGTGTTGATCAAGCCACTTGAATTTTGATTTTAAGAGGTGGGGCCCACCAACTTATATCAAGTGTCTACATAAGTGATGGAAGTGGTTGAGGGCATTTAATGCCATTTTCCCTCCAACACCTTTTTGCTTTTGCTTTTGGTAAAGCATATACACAACTTTTTAAGTTGACTTTGTGATTA
This sequence comes from Zanthoxylum bungeanum, assembly GCA_019454045.1. NCBI lineage: Eukaryota > Viridiplantae > Streptophyta > Magnoliopsida > Sapindales > Rutaceae > Zanthoxylum > Zanthoxylum bungeanum. The sequence goes on along the minus strand of SKCR01017585.1, from coordinate 29,390 downwards.
GGTTTTGGAAACAAATACAAAGAAAACACAACTCTCTCTTATCTCCTAAGGCTTAGCCGAATACCACCTTCTTCCTCTCTTTGATTTTGCTTCAAAAATCAAGCAAGCTGGCACTTAAGGAGTCTTGTGAGGTGATAGGGAAGAGAGAAGAAAGTGAGTGGCGAGTGAGAGTGAGAGAGGAGAGAATAAGGTTTTTGTTTTTTTTTATTTTGCTGTGTGAATCTTGGGAAGATGAGAGAATAGAGTTTTTGTTTTTGTTTTGCCGTGTGAATCTTGGGAAGATGAAAGAATATGGTTTTTGTTTTTGTTTTGCCGTGTGAATCTTGGGAAGATGAGAAAGGAATATGGTTAGTTTAGGTCTCTTTTTATTGGTTCATGTTAGGGTTTTCTATGTGTTAGGGTTTCTTGGTTGTGCTTGCTAGGGTTTCATCTTATTATTTTTATGTGTGTGGTCGACACTCTCTCTTATGGTCAATATTTTCTTTCCATGTTTGATTTTCAATCTTTGTAAATTTGGAAGGTGATTAGAATAGATTTGGCACATGTTTTGCATGTGTTTTTATTATTTTGGATTGGGCTTGGGTGTGTGGGCCTTGGGAGTTGCATGGATTGCATGGGTTTTGGATGGGTTGTATTGCTTGGATGAATGTGCTTTCATGGGTTGCAGGGGTTTTGGACTGAGGCTAATACTTAAAATAGAAATTGACTAAGCAAACCTGAGGCTAAACGAGTGAGTTTAAATTTGACGAGGTATTAATTTTTTTGAATTTTTTCCCTTTCGACGTCTGTTTCCCGCGAATTCCACGACTTAGCAGGTAGAGCCTCCGTACGAGGCTCATCATTAGGCTTTATGCAAAAAATGCAGTGCCTACAGTCGCCCCCACTTTGATGGGACTTGTCCAGTGTGCGACAGTGACAATCCTATCAAATTAATGCATGCATTTTTACTTACTTGGTTCGTCAGCTATTGCCGGACATACATGTTGTATTGAGATGCTTTGAACTGAGTTGATATGGAGGTGAGGTGCTTCGACCCATGGTTCATTCCTGAACCGTTACTTGAAAGATGGGTGGTTCGTTCCCGAACCGTTACTTGAGAGGTGGTTCATTCCCAAATCGTTACTTGAGAGGTGGTTCATTCCCAAACCGTTACTTGATGAGAGATGGTTCATTCCCAAACCATTACTTAAGAGGTGGTCCATTCTCGAACCGTTACTTAATGAGAGATGGTTCATCCTGAACTGTTACTTAAGAGGTGGTCCAATCTCGAACCGTTACTTGAGAGGTGGTTCATTCCCGAACCGTTACTTGTATGAGATGCTTCGATCTTCGAGATTCATTCCCAAATTGATTTGATAATGTGGGCCTCGACCCAGGATTCATTCCCAACTGAGTTGATAATGTGGGCCTTGACCCTGGGATTCATTCCCAAAACTGCTGATAAAGTGGGCCTCGACCCTGGGATTTATTCCTAAAGTTGCTGATAGCGTGGGCCTCGACCCTGTGATTCATTCCCAAAATTGTTGATAGTGTGGGCCTCGACCCTGAGATTCATTCCCAAAACTACTGATAGTATGGGCCTCGACCCTGTGATTCATTCCCAAAACTGCTGATAATGTGGGTGGTGAGGCACTTCGCCCCCTACTTGTCCTCATTCCCGAAGTTCTTCGTCACTTTTTATTTTTCTTTAAAGCCCGCGAAAACAAAAAAAAATCGTATGTATATGAGGTGTATGCATGTATGCAAGGATGCATTTCCTATTCCGATGGGTTAAGCCTTCCTTGTGTTCTTTGGTGCCCTTCGCCTATAAATGTCTTTGGTCACCCCCTGGGTCTGCTTACAATTTCCTTCTGTCCATTCTATTCTGCTCCTCACTTGCAATTGAAATTCCCTCGGGGTTTTCACATGTACCAAGATTAAATGCATTTGTCTTTGTTGAGTTAACGTCAGATACGCTCATGTCATGCATGTTATGATGCAAACTAAAGAGACTCGAGCAAGTAAGCAAAAAGAATGTCTTTATGATTAATAAATGCAGGATTACAAAAATAAACGTCTTCGTCATCTGCAGCCTTGTCTTCTTCCGTATTCTTGCTTTCTTCGAGCGTCAGATTCTCCAACTACAGTAGTTCTTCTTTTTATTTATCCTTCTCTTTGTCACTACTCGAGAAGTTTTCCCAAGAATCTATCCCATGCTCTGTTTCATCTTCACTACTGTTGTCTCATGTCCCCATGCAAAAAGCTTGGTGATTGAAAGTTTGGAGGACAAAGTTTTCGGGCAGGCCAGAGTTGATCATGTAGGTGGGTGGTGGAACAGAGTGATAGTTGGGTAGATGGTTTTCTGTGTGTGTTGGGTTGCTCTTTTTCTGGGTCGGGTATCTTATAGGTGTCAATGAAGTCTTGGATCTTATGCCTAAGGCGGGGGCAGATGTCAGTTTCGTGGCCTTTTTGCTGATGGAAGTGACAGTATAGGTTTAGGTCGAAGTAGTATGGCACAAGATTTGGAATTGGTCTAGGTTCTAAAGATTTCAGGAGCCATTGTCTCTTCAGCTTTTCAAACACCTTTGACAAAGGTCTACCAAGATTGGAGAATCGCCTATTTTTTATAGCAGCGACCTCAGCAGTAGCGGGCTTTGTCTCGGAAGGCCCCCCAATAGTCCTTCTATTCTGGCCATAAAACTTTCTATTCTCGACTTCATCTTCCTCGATATCCATGACAGTTTCTCTTAACTGTCGAAAGTCACTAATCATGGAGGTCATCCTCCTCAGATTGCCATAGATAGAGGGCTTGGTGCCCTTGATGATCATCTTGATTTGGTCCTTCTCCGAGGGCCGAGTCTGCATCTTCAAAAGCTGGCTTCTCCAGCAATCTATATAATCCTTAAAGCTCTCCTCCGGCTTTTGTTTGGTATTCTCCAAGTCACAGAGCGACAAGTCAATTTCCAAATCTGTACTAATTCAGAAGGCCTCTGCTAATGCCCTCCAGTCATCATTGACCTTTCTCTCCAGGTCGTGAAACCATACTACGGGCGCCCCTTCCAATGACATCTCGAACACCTTCTGCACCTGACGCTTCGACAGGCCTACTAAACTCATCATAGAAACATATTGTCGGAGATGGAGCCTCGAATCCCTATTTCCATTGAACTTGGCTATATCAGGCATCTTGAACTGGGAAGGCAGCTGCTCCTCGAAAGTAATTGCATCGTAGTCTACCAAATCTTCATGTTTACCATTCAGCTTGTGGGTAACTTACTCTACCTGATCCCTGAGTTTCTATAATTCTACCTGAGACCCGGCTACCCTTCCTATGGCATACTATGCCATGTCATCATCAAAAGCAGGGATCTCATCACTCACCCTATTCGGAGGCTCCTCATGCCTGAAATTCTCATTATTTTCTGCACCCCCCGTGTGGGGCACTGTCAAACTGGCCACGGCGGTCGTCAAAGCTTGCAACTGCTCAGTAATCTTGGTGATGTTGGTCTCCAACTGATCTATGCGGGAACCCTCATTATCTGACTCACTCATGTTTGCTAAAAAAATTTGACGAGTCTTCCTTCTTATCTAACCCAATGGATATCTATGATGGCTTTTAAAACTATGAGTTAGCATGATACGTGTATACATGCGATGCATGAAATGTATAAGATGCATGTGGTCATCAAAACAGAATATATCTTTCGTGGTAAGTCTATTTTTGTTCTAGGGATGGCTTATTTTATGCACCGATATGGGGTACACAAAATCATTCTCTCCTATGCTATGGGGTGAACCATGGTCACTTTAGTCTCTTTCCATCAGTAACAGACAAGACCACCCATTTACAATATTGACTAAGCCTATTATGGGGATCATGCCATTGTCTAGAAACGACGAATTGGGCCTTCAGTAATCGCGATCATATGGATGAATTTAGAGGTATCCAAAAGTATACAAATATGTCGTAACAAGGCGTATCCTTCCTGGATGAAAGCTAGTGTGGATATCATACTCATGCTTCTGGCATATTTGGATCATGTTTGGACTTTCTAAACCCATCAAGGTTTTCATACATGTTGGCCATTATCATTTCAAAACATCAATCATATTATTGCGATGTGCAAACTTGTCCCAGTTGAAAAAGGCCTAACAGGTTTACACTTTTGCGATAAGGTGGCTAAACAACTTCAAATGATAGAGGACCCAAACACAAAGTGGCCCATCATCATTTTGAAAAAATTTGGCCCAAAAATCATAAGGTATAAACTTGTTCCAGTTTGAATGGCCCAACAAGTTCGTATCTTATGAAGAGATGTCCAAATGGATCCAAATGATGATGGTCCCAAACACAAGCATAAGGGATAGCTTCTATAGGATATACGATTATGGTTCAAATGTGGGCTCATAAGGGTATGGATAAAGGCTCATGTAGGACAGAGAAATCGGCGACGCTGTCCCGGGCTCGCGGCCCGGTCGGGAGTACGGAATAGCCCGCGGGGGAGCTAAACCGGAGAAATAACATGGAGTCGCCACCCGGTGTGAAACGGAAAAATGATTTAAGGCCGCACTCACCCCTCGCAAGGGAAGACCTCAAACCGTTGGGAGTATGGAGTTGCCCGCAAGGGACTAAATCGGTGAATAAATGAGTCGCCACCCAGCGTGAACTGGGAAATGATTTAAGGCCGCACTCACCCCTCGCGAGGGATGACCTCAAACTGTTGGGTTCAGAAAGGTCCATTACATATGCCAGTTGTAATGAACAAGTTTACAAAATGATATAACCAAGTCTTATGCAGCACATGCAAGATAATTCAAATAACACACACAAGTTTGCACACCTATAATCATAAATATAAATGAAAGCGAATGCATGGTTCTAAAAGTATATTAATCAGAGAAGTACGGCAATGTAGATCATAATAACAATAAAAACGTTAATAATAAAGGCAGATAATTAATTGCATAACACAAAAGAAATAACTAAAGAGACAAGCATGTATAAAATATGAAGAAAGAGTATGTCCAGTGTGTGTGCGTTCGTGTAGCGTTCAGAAACGTATTCGAACATGATGAGGCAGAATGCATGTGTTTGAGTAGCGTTCGGAAATGCGTTCGAACGTGATTATAAAAATGGCATCTATAATGACATAAACACGTGCATGAATATTTCCCAAGCGGTACGTGGTGTTGTATCCCAAGTACAGACCGCACAACCGTCCATTCGGATTCGGCTATGGAATTAATGTATGGGTTTCCATCTGATATACCGCAAAAGGCAACACTCAATCATTAAGACAATGCAAGCACAGAAGTAAACGCGAAGTGATGCGGCAAAACATGAGCATGAATAAGAGCATAATAATAAAGCGAGATGAATACATAAAAAGACAAAGGGGCGGAAATAAATAACGGAACATCAAAAGAAAAATAAATGATGAAATAAAAGAAAGGAGATACTACCAATAGACTTGGTCTATTTTAATGTGGGATCTCGCATGCCCGGTTAGAGATATTTCGCATCTAACCAAGCATGCAGCGTCCAGTACTACAAAATAATATGGTAAAGGGTGCCTTCAGGCATTTCCCATAAAGGGGGTGACCTTTAATTCAATGTAGGTAGTCATGAAAGTGGATACGAAGTAATATAGCCGAACATGAACAAAAGACAAACGAAAATAAATAACGGAACATCAAAAGAAAAATAAGTAGCGAAATAAAAGAAATGAGATGCGACCAAGAGACTCCACCGATCTAAGTGTGGGATCTCGCATGCCCGTTTGGACATATTTCACATCTAACCAAGCATGCAGCGTCCATGACTACAAAATTGTTGGACAATTATGACCCATAGCATCACTATTTATACAGAACATGGTGTTGTTGTACAAATTAACTATATGACAAGGAAATTGCTCTTTTATCATTTCTAATTGGATTACCAAGATACATAAATGATAAAAGTCCATATGATTAGTTCCGGATTAATAAGATATGAGACAGTATTAATCCATTAAGGTTTAATCATTAAAATATCCCTAGTCGTAGTATTATCGAGATTGGACATCGATAATGTAAAATAGACTAGTATTGCACCTATGCGCGTTGTGGGAGCAAAACGGCATAGTTCTCATATATTTGGGTATTGGATACTCATGCAAGTGTAATAGGAGGTTGTGTTTACCGATGTTACGGAAACAGCTTTGCTCTGGATAGACCCCTCGGAATCTCATTGGTAGAATGACTATGTGTCTATGGGAATCCGAATCAGGGTAGGTGTATTTGGTTTTAACCTAAGACTTGCATCGCTAATACTTGCGACAATCAATATACTTTGGTTTTGGTCGTCTAGTGCTTTAATAGGTTATGTGTACGCCTCTTCTGGGTATATTGAGAATCATAGTGTATTGGGTGTGATGTCAAGATGGAAGTATCACTCCAGTCATATGGAGATGATAATCACGTAGGATACAGAACTAGTACTCTTATGTACTGCAGTCATCGGGATAATATGACTAGGTCATGCTTATCTGATTATAGAGACTAGTTACTAGAGATATGATATATGCTTCGTCCGGGGCAGACACAATTCCAGCCTCAGGCCTTGCATGTGACATCCGATACTGGATCGTAATACGCAATACTACGTATTCTACGCCTGACATAGATTACATATTCCTTAAAAGAATATTTATGGAGAATTGGGTAGGCACGGTGCTTTGCTAGAAGCCAACAATGTCTTGTAAATCGGTAAGAACGTGGTACTAGGTACGCACATATTCGGATACTCCGATGACCGGATTTACTGTCAACATATCCAGGGATCTCATGGGTCGCTTCCCGAAGATTCACCGATGACGTATGACTCGCACATAATTAATCTGGGATTAATTATAAGAGAGAGAAAATTAATCTAGGATTAATTGCTGAGAGATTTTATCTGGGATAAAATTCTATTTAAAGAGAGAGAACGATTAATTCGGAATTAATCGGTAAAATAATATATTCGATATATTAAACGAAATTAGATTTCGACGCGGAATTAAAATTAGATTTTAACTCGGCGAACGAATTAATTTAGAATTAATTCGCTAGTGACGTGAATAGTAATTTTGCTAGGCATAATTATTTAATTAAATTTGATTTAATTATGTCGCAACGGAAAATTCGTTAATTCAGAATTAGCGAACCCGAGCCTGGGATGTGTTGCGAGCCCACTCGGATTTTGAATCAAGTGGGGCCCAGATGTCACATCACTAGTCTATCACATCACCTTTTGGTTGATGGAAGTTGATGGGATTTTGATGGTTGCTTGTACAACACACAAGTGTGATGGATTGAATGACATTTTACCATTTTATTAATATTTGGTATATGACTTTCAATTTTGTAATTTATTACACACACTTTTTCATTCTTTCTCTCTTCCTCACCAAGGCCGAATGGCCTTCTCCATTTTCCTCTGCAATTCCGTGAGCGTAGGGTTCATGGCTTCTTGATTTTGCTTCAAAATTTAAGGTGCTATCACACACAAGGAGTCTTACAAAGGTGTTAGGGAAACATATCCATGAGTTTGGAATTCAAGGAGATGCTTGGAAGATCAACATACATCAAAGGAAAAGCTTGGAGCAACAACCATGGAGGCAAAGTTTTGAACTTCTCTTCTACATCCAACCGAGCATTGTAAGTATTTTCCGCTATTCTTACTTTGTTGTATTCACATGATTTCTTGCTTAATTGATCTTGGTTTGACCTAGAAAACCCAACAATGGTATCAGAGCCATAATTGAGCATGAAATTGAATTTAGGGTTCTTAACTTTAATTTGGGTATTTTTTATTTGAGCATGTTTTGTTCAAATTTTTTGTTTGAGCATGCTTATAATATGTTAACTTTGAGTTGTGCCTGATCAATTTGATGAAAAATTAATTGGATTAATTTTCCCCAAATTTTGAGACTTGGCCGAATGTGAACCCATTTGTAGCTCTTGGTGATTTTTGAATTTTAGACAATTGGATGTGTTTAAAATGCATGGGATATATTAGTTTGTGATTTAATTGGATTGAAATCAAAATTAATATAAAAAGTCCCTTATTGCCGTGAGCTTTAGGAAGCATGTTGGAATTGATTTTGCATCAATTTGTGTTGGACATAAGGCGATTAATTAAAGCATGATAAATTAGTGTAATTGGTGTTTTGGAAATATTGATTTAACTAATTAATTATGGCTAATACATTTTAGTTAATTAAATTGTGATATTAGGAATATTGGAATTTAATTAATTAGGCTTAATTTGGAATTGGGCTAATAATGTTGTATTTGGGCTTAATGGGCTTGGTTGGGCCAAGTTTGGTTTAGGATAATTGGTTGGATCCAATTGGGCCTAAAACCATTTCCATAAAGTCCAAATATGATAATTGGGCCTTTAAAAATTTAATTGGGCCTAATGGGCCAAAATTAATTTTGTGGCAAAGGGTGATTCCTTATTGGGCTTTGGTTGCCAAAGTCCATGCCTTAAGAAATTAATTTAAAACCCATTGGACTTTAATTAAATTGACATTGGATGTTAATTGGGCTTTGAGACCCGTTAAGATTAGATTTAGAATCTAAGTCGCAAAGGCTCATTAATAAAGTGTAATTATTTAATTTGGAATTAAATAAAGAATTAGTATTGAATACAAATTAAATTGGATTTAATATTGTAGTTTAATATAATTCAAAAATTCGTACTTTGAGTACTTATTCTTAAAACGAGTTGGACTCGCGCAAATCAAATCGTTGTTTAAACATTGGATGGTCATTAATTAAAGATTAATTAATTGGATTAGATTGATTGATAACATGCTTTATGTGAATACATGGATGTGATGTATGAATAATGTATATCGGATGGATATTAGATGGGTGAAGGCAATTTTGGAAATTGTTGTAATAAATTTAGAATTTATTAAATTGGACCTGCGTGTCCAGCCTATTACCTCTTGACTCTTTGTATTTCTCTTCTCACATATTCCCCTCAATGTTAATGAGGTTTCCTTAGAAGTGTTATGTAATTGGGTAGAAGTAAGAATAGTGCTAGCCAGGGAGAGCAAATGGAGAGATTTGTTCTAGGAATAAAATGTTTTAAATATCCATCCGCATATCATTATTAATTTATTTACCTCGCCTTATTATGCTTTTAGAATGCATGCTTAAGGGTGTATGATGAGACCTAATCAAAGATAATTAATTGGTTGCCAATTTCTCGAAAAACCCTCAACGAATATTAAGTGTTTTCCTTCCATTGAATGATTCATTCTCAAGATCCAAGATTGGCACTGGTTTGTTGGCCAAAGTCAAGACCTTTGTCCATCGCGGATGTGTTTGAATCATGAAGGCTTTGTTCCATATCGCATGTCTTGTCCAAGTTGTGATTTGTTGGCCAAAGTCAAGATCACTTCTTGTCCATCGACATCGATTACGAAGCTTTCCAAGGTCAATGGGTCCCGCTTAACTGGAATCATTAAGCTTGTTGTGCCAAAGCCAAGGCTTAGTTGATTCAGAGGAAAAATGTTAGGGAATATATTGGATATATTGGCATATATTGGATATATGTTTCGGACTTGGATGTCCACCTACTAGATCTAGGAATTAGAAGATCCAATTGATCTTAGAGATATACCTAGTTAAATATCATACAGCTTGTTGGCCAAAGTCAAGGTTGTGTGTTATTTAACGGGATCCTAGCCCACTAGGAAACTAGGTTTCCTGAGTACTCAATAGAGGGTTAGAGGCTCGCCGAAAAATAGTGGGAGGCAAGTATTAAATTTGCAATTTCGTTTAGATACTTGCCAATACGCGCTCATTTCATTTTTCGTCATTATTTAAATATATATATATATATATATATTAGTTGGACTTATATTTAATTGTTGTTTTAATTAAACAGTTGGACTGTATTCAAACTACTTCATTTGTAGTTGGTTATATAATTGGATTATAGTAATCAATACATTTGAATATAACCAATCAATTGTAGTTGATTACATAGTTAGACTATAGTAATCATTATATTCGATTGTACCCGAAATCCTTGATTGGATAGTTGGACTATTGGAATCAAGATAACTGAAAGATTAGCGTTTAGAACATAATCATGGGAGAAAATGTCTTTAAACGGCTCCAATTTTCAGAATGGGAATAAAACCTCAGGATAGTCCTGGAAACTGAGAAGTTATTCTATTTGATAGAGAAACATCTCGGGCCTGAGCCCGGAGTTGAGCAAATAGAGTAGCATGAGTTTTGGAAGACTCATGGTGATGATAACTTTAGTGCTCAATTATCCTTTTCAATATTTCACAAACCTTTGGCCAAGCCTTGGGTTCGGAATATCGTAACGATGTGCACCTTGTGCTACATGCCCAATTGCAAACTTTGACTTTTCTCCACTAGAATAGTCAATTAATTCTCCAGAATTATTAATTGCAACTTTAATACTTTTAAATCTAAAGATAGATTATTATTATAGTATATTAATTAAGCACTAAAGTCATCATCACATAAATCTTCCAAAGACTTTATGCTCTACTATTTGCTTAATTATGGGCTTAGTAATAATAAGTTATTTATCAATAAATTAACCTATTATTATTCCCAATTGAAAATTAAATCATTTAAAACATTTAATCCAAGGATTATATATTTTAAATATTCAACCTTTTCAATTCTTTACTTGATTTTAATAGTCCAACTATTTAATCAAATTATTAAGGTACTATTTATTATAATGATTACAATAACCAATTATTAATCAACTATAATTTTAATATTGATTACTATAATCCCATTATAAAATCAACTATCATTTAATTCAATTATATTGATTACTATAATCCAATTATAAAATCAACTATATATTGAATGAGTTTGTATATAGTCCAACTATATATATAATTTAAAACAACATAAAATATTAGTCCAACTAATACTTTTAATAAATATGACGAGTAAAATAAAATGAGCGTGTTTAGCGAGTATTCGAACGAATGTTGCAAATTCAATACTTGCCTCCCACTATTTTTCGTCGAGTCTCTAACCCTCTGTGGAGTACTCGGGAAACCGTGTTTCCTAGTGGGCTAGGATCCTATTAAATAACACACAACCCTGACTTTGGCCAATAAAAAGCTGTATGCTATTTAACTAGGTAGATCTCACACATCAATTGGATCTCATCCAATTCCTAGATCCGGTTAGGTGGACATCCAAGTCCGAAACATATGTATAATGTCAATGTATCCAATACATTTTCCTAACCATATCCTCCGAATCATCTAGGCCTTGGCTTTGGCCAAAAACAAACCTAATGATTCCAGTTAAGCGGGACCCATTGACGAGGAAAGTTTCGTAATCAATGTCATTGGACAAAAAGTGATCTGACTTTGGCCAATAAAAATCACGATTTGGACAAGACACCGATATGCAACAAAACTCTCATGATTCAAGTACATCCTTGATTGACAAAGGTCTTGACTTTGGTCAAAAACAAACCAATGCCAACTTCGGATCTTGAACAAGAATCATTCAATGGAAGGATATTTGCTTAATATAGATTGAGGGATTTTCGCGTGCAAATTGGCTACAATTTAATTATCTTTGTTAAGGTATCATCATCATACACCCTTAAACATGCATTCTAAATACATAATAAAGCGAGTATGAAATAAAATAATAATGATATGCGGATGGATACTTTACACATTGATCCTAGATCAAATCTCTCCCTTTCTCACTCAAGCTAGCACTTGTACTACTTCTACCCGTTACACTACACTTCTAAAGAAACCTCATATATATAGAGGGGAATAGGTGAGAAGAGAATACAAAGAGAAAGAAGGTGATAAGGCTGGACAGGCAGGTCCAATTTAATAAATCGAATTTATTACAACAATTTCTAAAATTGCCCACCCGACTAATAACCATCCGATATACATTATTCATTCAACACAACCATGTATTCACACACATAAGCATGCTATCAATCAATCAATAAATTAATTAATCTGATAATTAAGTGATCATCCAATGTTCAAACAACGATTTGATTTTGATCGAGTCAAACTCGTTTTTGCGAATAAGTACTCAAAGTACGAATTCATGAATTAAATTAAACTACATAATTAAATCCAATTTAACATGTATTTAATACTAATTCACTATTCAATTCCAAATTAAATATTGCACTTTATTTAATAAACCTTTTACGATTTAAATTCCAAATCTAATCGTAACGCGTCTCAAAGACCGATTAACGTCCAACGTCAATTCAATTAAAGTCCAATGGGCTTTTGATTGATTTCTTAAGGCGTGGACTTTTGGTCAACTCGGGTCAAACCGATAACCAAAGTCCAATCCGGGATTTACCCCATAAGCCCATAAATCAATCTTGGCCCATTAGCCCCAATTGAACATTAAAGGTTCATTAGCCGCAATTGGGCTTTATGGTTAAGGTTTTGGGCCCATTGGATCCAATCCACTTGGCCTAAACCAAACTTGATAAATCAAGCCCAAAAGGCCCAATTACAACAATAAATTCTAATTTCCAAAATTAGGCCCAATTAATTAAATCCAAAAATCCAATTTTCACAATTTAATTACCAAAAGTGCATTATATGATTAATCAACTAAATCAACATTTCCAAAACACTAAATTAGTCCAATTAATCATACTTAATTCATTATTACATGTCAAACACACATAATGAAAAATCAAACCCATATTACATGCTTCTAAGTCTCGGCCAAGGAAGGTTATTTTGTCCGATTTGAATTCAATCCGATTAATTACACAATCGACAACGTATTAACTTCCCGAATGATTTCATACACATCCAATGTTCATAAAATCAAAATTACCAAGACATTAAAGGGCATGTAGATTCGGCCAACATAAGGAATTTAGGGATTTTGTTCAATTCAAAATTCAATCCAATTAATTTCAAATTAACATCATCCTACATGATTCTAACTCATCCAATGAATCAAAAATCAAAAAATTCCAAATCTCCAAATGCCTATATACCATTCGGCCAAGCTCCATCAATTGGGGAAAATTGATCCAATCATTATTTCATAAATTGATCCAATCAAACCTTAATTAAACATGTTATAAGCATACTCAAACATTCAATTCATTCAAATCATGCTCAAAACAAGTTTACCCAAATTTTAAACCCTACAAATTTCATGCTTGCAACATTAGCTCTTGATGCCATTGTTGGTTTATTCTAAGGTCCCAATATCAAATCAAGACATGAAATAATGCGTGAATACATCAACGGAGGTAGCGGAATACTCACATTGATCGGTTATGTCGATTTGAAGACGAATCAAGGCCAAAAACGTACTGCCTTGCTCACGCCACTGCAACCAGTCCACTGCCCTGCAAAACAGAAATTTAAGTGAAGAAACGGAGCTCCTAGCTACGTCGGATGGATCCCGTCTCATGGTCGAACCTCCCTACCACCTTCGCAAGACTCGTAGTGTGCTAGCACTTGCGGTTTTCACCATGAAAACCCAACCTTGCTCCCCTAAAGTCACGCCCAAAACAAGTCAAAAACAGTGAGCAGAATGTGTTTTGGCGTGAGGAGAAGAGAGAGTTTGAGAGAGATTGAATTGTGTGTTAAGTTGAAAATGATTTACCAAAAATCAATTTATATTTATGCCATAATAATTATTAAATTAATAATAAAATTATGACACAAAACATGCAATGGCTTAGAGTGTCATACACTCAATTTCCATGCAATAACATTGAGTGCATTGTACACTATCTACATGCAATGCATTAGAATGACATGTGTCATGTGGGCCCCACACGTTTCCAAATGAAAGTGGTCCCACGTGCACTCACGCGTTCGGGTTCGATATTTTCCGAAATACCGAGCTTACGTCGCGACGTTAATTTAATCGAATAATTGCGGCTACCGAAATTATTATTTACGTCGCTAACGAATTAATTCTAAATTAACTCGTTTGCCCGAATTAAAATCTAATTTTAATTCCGCGTCGAAATCTAATTTCGTCTAATATATCGAATATATTAATACATCGATTAATTCCGAATTAATCGTTCTCTCTCTTTAGACGACATTTTATCCCGGATAAAACATCTCTGTTATTAATCCTAGATTAATTTTCTCTCTCTCTTCTTTATAATCCCAGATTATTCAAGAGTGCGAGTTGTGCGTCATCGGTGGATTATCGGGAAGCGACCCATGAGATCCCCGGATAATCTGGCAGTAAATACGGTCGTCGGAGTATCCGAATCACGTACGTACCAAGTACTACGTTCTACCGATTTACGAGACAAGGTCGACTCCTAGCAAAGCACCAAGTCTTCCCAAGTTCTCCGGACATATTCATCAAAGAATATCTAGATCTGTATCAAGCGTAGTATACTAATGTATTGTGCATATCGGCCCAGTATCGGATAGTCACGTGCTAGGGCTGGGGCTGGATAAGTGTCTGCCCCGTCCGAAACACATATCGGATGTCTGGTAACTAGTCTCTATAATCGGATATTCATGACCTAGTCATAATATCACGATTGGATGCGCATCACTTAAGAGCACTAATACCGTATCCTGCGTGACATCATCTCCATTATGACTGGAGAGTGACACTTCCGTCTTGACATCACATCCAATACACTACGATTCTCTGATAAACCCAGAAGAGGTGAACACAGAACCAGTTAAGATCCCCCACCACCAAAACCAAAGTTTACCGATTGTCGTAAGTATTAGCGATGTAAGTCTCAGGTTAAGACTATACACACCTACCTTGATTTCGGCCTCCCATAGACACCTAGTCATAATACCAATGGGATTCCGAAGGGTCTATCCAGAGCGAAGCTGTTTCCCGTACCATCGGTGAAACACGACCTCCTATCGCACTTGCACAAGTATCCAATACTTATATATATGAGAACTATGCCGTTGTGCCCTCACAACGCGCACAAGTGCAATACTAGCCTATTCCGCATTATCGATGTCCAGTCTCGATAATACTACGGCTAGGGATATTTAATGATTAATCCTTCGTGGACTGATACTGTCTCATATCATCTCAATCCAGGAACTAATCATAGGGACCTCTCTTCATTTATATCTATGGTGATCTAATCACAAATGACGAGAGTGCAATTTCCTTGTTACATAGTTAATTTGCTACAGCAACACAATGATCTGTGCAAATAGTGACGCTATGGGTTATATTATCCAACACGGCTAAAGTATTAAAACATCACGATTGGACCGTGATGAAAATACTTAAGAATTAAGTTTCTCGAATATTTGAAAGAGTATAGTATTCTTTCATAAAAGACTCCTCTCGAAACACCTCAATTTTATGGTGTGTCTGAACAGAGAAACCGAACTTTGTTGGACATGGTAAGGTTAATTATGAGTCGCTCTGAGCTACCATTTTCCTTCTAGGGATACGCATTAAACAGTGCAATACTTATTTTGAATAAGGTTCCATGAAAATCTGTTAGACAGATTTCATATTAGATATGAACAGGAAAGAAACCGGGGTTCTCATTCCTGAAGATTTGGGAATGCTAGGCATATGTTTGGATGATACCAAACTAGAACCCAAATCGAATAAGTGCCTAATTTGTAGGTTATCCTAGGGAAACCAAAGTATAGTACTTATACAACTCACAAGAGAACAATTTAATTGTTGCTCTCCATACGGTTTTCCTAATAGGAATACGTATATGCAGTGGTAAGTGGGAGGAAAGTAAAACTTGATTGAAATCGGAGTAATATTGTTCCAGGCACCGATTCTTTAACGGAACACAAATAGTTCATCAGGGATGAAACTGTACTAATAATCTTCGAATACAAAAGAACCACGTAAGTCGGAGAGAGTCAGAAAACAACCTAGGAGGTATGGGTTTCTGATCTCACCTCGTAAAGATGTCAATCTTATTGAGGAACATGAACCGGCTATGTATGAGGAAGTGATACAAGGTATCGACTCCCTATTATGGCAAAGTGACATGATGTCCGAAATGGATTCCATATATACCAACCAAGTTTGGACACTGGTTGTTGTACTGGAAGGCATTGTGGCTATTGGTACTATATGAGTCTTCAAGGAAGACATACATAGATGGCACCATACAAACGTACAAAGCTAAGCTTGTAGAGAAAAGGTATCGTCATCAACATAGTGTCGATTACGACGAAAACTTTTAACCGTTGCCATGATTAAATCCTTTCGGATAATGCTTGCTAATATTGCATGTTTCATTTATGAAATATGGCAGCTGAACGTCAAAAACGCTTTCCTTAAACGGAAACCTTTTGGAGGATGTTTATAAACATCCTAACGGTTTTGTCGTACCAAAACATGCAAACAAGGTTTGCAAGTTAATTCGATCTATTTATGGATTGAAGCAAGCATTGCGTTCTTGGAACCAGCGTTTTGATGTAATCATAATGGTATATGATTTAATTCAAAACGAAAATGATTCTTGTGTATATAAGGAGGTTAGTGGGAGCGCACTGACAATGAATGTCCTATATAATGATGACATATCATTTCTTGGAAATGACATCCCATAATAAAATTGGTGAAAGCTTGGCTTTCATGAAAATTCTTCGTAGACTACTTGGGAGAGACAACCTTTATTCTAGGAATAAGGATCTATGGGATAGATCTAAAAGTTGTTTGCACTCTCTGAGGAATCGTACATTGAAAAATATGTACGCGACCTGGTGTCTCATATGCTTTGAGCATATGGAGTCACAGTCAGGGCAATCCAAGTGATAGTCACTGGATTGATGTTAAGAACATCCTTAAGTATCTTAGACGAACTAAGGATGCTTTCTTATACATGGAGAATGAGAACTTAAAGTGACTAGGTTCACCGTTACAAGTTTCCAAACCGACAAAAATGACTATTAGTCGTAATAAGGGTACTATATAGTTTGAATAACGGAACCGTGAGCTGGAAATCTTCCAAGCAGGATACTGTTGCCGAATAAACAACAAAAGCGGAATATTGCTGCAGCTGAGGCAGCAAAAGAAGCAATTTTGGATTTGTAAAATTCCTAATTAGATTAGGAGTAGTTCTGTTAGCAACTGAGCTAGGCTACAGCACAGGCTAAAGAATTAATGGTCTCATCAATGATCCAAGTATATACTTCAACTATTTCATCTGATTCATCGGATCATACATCGTGGCGATGTGATGATTGAATAAATCGCATAAGATGATAACCATGTAAATCCATTGACGAAAGCTGTTTTTCAACAGAAATTGGAGCGACACGTACATAGTTCAGGTGTAGGACACTTGAGTGATTGGCTATAGGCCAAGTGGGAGATTGTTGGACAATTATGACCCAGAGCATCACTATTTGTTTAGAACATGATGTTGTTGTACAAATTAACTATATGACAAATGAAATTGCCCTTTTATCATTTGTAATTGGATTACCAAGATACATAAATGATAAAACTCCATATGATTATTTCTGGATTAATAAGATATGAGATAGTATTAATCCACTAAGGTTTAATCATTAAAATAGCCATAGTTGTAGTATTATCGAGATTGGACATCGATAATGCGGAATAGACTAGTATTGCACTTGTGCGCGTTGTGGGAGCATAACGGCATAGTTCTCATATATTTGGGTATTGGATACTCATGCAAGTGTAATAGGAGGTTGTGTTTACCGATGGTACGGAAACAGCTTCGCTCTGGATAGACCCCTCGGAATCTCATTGGTAGTATGACTATGTGTCTATTTGAATCTGAATCATGGTAGGTGTATTTGGTCTTAACCTGAGACTTGCATCGCTAATACTTGTGACAATCAATATACTTTGGTTTTGGTCATCCAGGGCTTTAACAGGTTCTGTGTATGCCTCTTCTGGGTTTATTGAGAATCGTAGTGTATTGGCTGTGATGTCAAGATGGAAGTATCACTCCAGTCATATGGAGATGATGATCACGTAGGATACGGAACTAGTACTCCTATGTACTGCAGTCATCGGGATAATATGACTAGGTCATGCTTATCCGATTATAGAGACTAGTTACCAGAGATCCGATATATGATTCGTACGGGGCAGACATAATTCCAGCCGCAGGCCTTGCATGTGACATCTGATACTGGATCGTAATACGCAATACTACATATTCTACGCCTGACATAGATTACATATTCCTTAAAAGAATATTTCTGGAGAATTGGGTAGGCACGGTGCTTTGCTAGAAGCCAACCATGTCTTATAAATCGGTAAGAACGTGGTACTAGGTACGCACATATTTGGATACTCCGATGACCGGATTTACTACCAACATATCCAGGGATCTCATGGGTCGCTTCCCGAAGATTCACCGATGATGTATGACTCGCACATAATTAATCTGGGATTAATTATAAGAGAGAGAAAATTAATCTAGGATTAATTGCGGAGAGATTTTATCTCGGAAAAAATTTTATTTAAAGAGAGAGAACGATTAATTCGGAATTAATCGGTAAAATAATATATTCGATATATTAAACGAAATTAGATTTCGATGCGGGATTAAAATTAGATTTTAATTCTGGTGAACGAATTAATTAGCTAGTGACGTGAATAGTAATTTTGTTAGGCATAATTATTTAATTAAATTTGATTTAATTACGTCGCAACGGAAAATTCATTAATTCGGAATTAGCGAACCTGAGCCAGGGATGTGTTGCGGGCCCACTCGGATTTTGAATCAAGTGGGGCCCAAATGTCACATCACTTGTCTATCATATCACCTTTTGGTTGATGAAAGTTGATGGGATTTTGATGGTTGCTTGTACAACACACAAGTGTGATGGACTGAATGACATTTTACCATTTTATTATTATTTGGTATATGACTTTCAATTTTTTAATTTATTACACATTTTTTCATTCTTTCTCTCTTCCTCACCAAGGCCGAATGGCCTTCTCCATTTTTCCTCTCCAATGCCGTGAGCCTAGGGCTCATGGCTTCTTGATTTTGCTTCAAAATTTAAGGTGCTAGCACACACAAGGAGTCTTAAAAAGGTGTTAGGGAAACATATCCATGAGTTTGGAATTCAAGGAGATGCTTGGAAGATCAACATACATCAAAGGAAAAGCTTGGAGCAACAACCATTGAGGCAAAGTTTTAAACTTCTCTTCTACATCCAATCGAGCATGTAAGTATTTTCCACTATCTTCTTTGTGTATTAACACATTTCATTTGCTTAATTTGATCTTGGTTTGACCTAGAAAACCCAACAAAAATAATATGGTAAAGGGTGCCTTCAGGCATTTCCCAAGTGGTACGTGGAGTTGTATCCCAAATACAGACCGCACTACCGTCCATTCGGATTCGGCTATGGAGTCTATGTCTGGGTTTCCATTCGATATACCACAAAGGGTGACCTTTAATCCAATGTAAGTAGTCATGAAAGTGAATGCGAAATAATATAACCGAACATGAACAAAAGTAATAGCGAGGTGAATGATAATAATAAATGCAAATAAATAAATAAATAGAAAAGATAAATAGCAACAATGAATAACAAAGTAAATGCAGAATAAAAAAGTAAAGATAAACAATGACAGTAATAAACATAAAAAATGATAAATAACAAATACTAGAGAAATCAAATGTGACCAAGGGACTTGGCCGATTTTAGTGTGGGATCTCGCATGCCCGGTCGGACGTATTTCACGCGCAACCAAGCATGCCATGTCCGGGATAACAAAATGAATATTAAAGAGAGGGCCCTCAGGTCTTACCTTTTAAGTCGCCTCTTAGAAGTGCGTTATTCAGTCGTCGGAAGGATTAGAGCTTCACTATTTTTCTGGTTCGTTGATTCACCATTTCTGCTCACTATTTCACCGTTTTGGGCTGCCATTTTCTCGGTTTTTGCTACTGTTTCCGGGCTTGCTTTTGGACTGGTTTTGTCTCGGTTTAGGGGTGTTTTTGTGTTGGTTTGTGGACTGTTTTGGGACTGTTTTTTGGTCAGTGTAGGGCTATTTTTTGTGCTGTTGAGCTGCTGATTTTGGGGGTTGTTTTTGTATTTTCAGTGATTGAAGGGCTTAGCGGTTGCTATTTTTTTGTTGTTCTCGTTGTTTGGCATGGCAGTTTCACTACTTTAGGGTTATTTTGGATTGTTGGTTTCACGTGGAAGTTGCATGCGTTGAAAGGTTTGACTTTTGTTTACTGCCTAGCGAATGGATATTTGGATTGTTTGTGTATTCGGTGCAGGTGTTTGCTCATGTGTTGTTTGTTTACTGGTTGAAGAATGAGAGGAGGGTTTTTGGGATGTGTCAAGTTTCTGTGTGTGTTTTAAAGTGTGGCATGTGGTGTGTTTTAAAGTGTGGTATGTGGTGTGTGTGTCTGTGTAGAGAGATGAAGAAAAGTCAGCTGTTGTTTATGTGAACAATTCATGTGTTCTAAAGGGGAGCCGTGAGTGTGTTGGTTGGCCGTGTGTGTTTGTAATTTGTTTCAGTCGGTGGGGTTGCTGCGTGTGTGTGGCTTTAAGGGTGTGTGTGTTGTGTTGGACAATTATGACCCATAGCATCACTATTTGTACAGAACATGGTGTTGTTGTACAAATTAACTATGTGACAAAGGAATTGCTCTTTTATCATTTGTAATTAGATTACCAAAATATATATAAATGATAAAAGTCCATATGATTAGTTGCTGATTAATAAGATATGAGACAATATTAATCCACTAAGGTTTAATCATTAAATATCCCTAGTCGTAATAATAGTTATTTTATTTGATAAAATAATGTATTAAGCCTAAGCCCAGAGTTAAGCAAATAGCAGAGCATGATCTTTGGAAGATTCGTGTGATGATAACTTAAATGCTTAATCCATTAAGCTTGTCGTAGTAGACTCCTTAATATCTGAATCAGAACTAAGGATTAGATCCTTAAATTATGATAAAGAAATTGAAGGATCTTCAAAGAATCTATCCTTAGATTTTAGAAGTACTAAATTACAATAAATAACTCTTGGAGAGTTAATGACTATTCTCAACGAGATAAAGTCAAAGTTTACAATTAGGCAAGTAGCGTAAGGCGCACCTTACTTCGATATTCTAGAAGGCCAAGGCTTGACCAAAGGCTTCTGGAGTGTTGAAAAGAGCAAAGGCAAAATCATTATAATCTTCTAGGAAGATAAAAGGACATATCCCAAGAAGGAATTGAAGACGAACAAGGCTCTGAATTCAAATAGTTTGTCATAAATATGTTCACTACTAGTATTTAAAATTAGATTTTAGATACTTAGTGTGATACATAAAATATGTACTGATGTTCAGAACATGCTGTGAGCAGGAAACTGACTTCTATTGAGATTAATCTGCGAATTGAGAACGGGACGAAAGTCACTGTGTTTTAACCGTAGATACCTAAGTTTAGGAACTACCTTCGGGTATGTACTTAAATTAGGAAACTGTTATAACGTAACTAGTTTGACTAGAAACATTATCTCTATATCAGTGTATAATCTGTTGCGGATATACCTTTATATTCGACAACACTAAAGTGTTTTACTATATAAAGATGATATTGAGATAAACACGTTAGATGTGAACAACAGAATTTTATTTAGAATATAAATAAATCTCACACGTATAAAATGACAAACAAATAGCTCAAACTGATTTGATCGGTTTGAAACTTGAATGTGGCAATGTTGTCTGGGACACATTGAACAAGAATCGTATATCCACACTTTTGAAGAGTGGGTGCTCGGACTAATTTGATTCCATTCAAATAAAGTCTACGAATCTAGTTTATTGGGCAAAGTGCCTGAAACACTATTTACTTGGTAAAAGTGTAAATGCCACTGATCTGATAGCCTTAGTTCATAGTGAAGCAAGTGGGCCCATGTCTAGCTAGGCTAGAGGTGGGTATGAATATTTCGTGACCTTTACGGATGTGACATCTCGTTATGGTTATGTGTTTCTTTTGAAGAACACAAATCGGAAACTTTTAAAGTTTCGACACGAAATAGACAAACAGATCGGCTGAAGTATTATACCGTCATGGTAAGACCGTAATGGAAAATACTTAAGCAATAAGTTTGTTACATACTTGAAAGAGTAAAGTATTCTTTCAACAATGACTCCTCCCGAAACATGTCATTGTGACGGTGTGACCGAACTGAGTAACCGAATTTTGTTAGACATGATTAGGTTAATCAAGAGTCGCTCTGAGCTACCATTTCCTTCAACGGATAAGCATTAACAGTGCAGAACTTATTTAGAATAATGTTCCATAATAATCTGTTTGACAGATTTCATATTAGATATGAACGGGAAAGAAACTGGGTTTCTCATTCCTAATCATTTGGGTATGCTGGGCATATGTTTGGATGATACCAAACTAAAACCCAAATTGGATAAGTGTCAATTATAGGTTATCCTAGGGATACCGTACGTATTTTACTTTTACATCTCACCTGAGAACAATTTCATTGTTGCTCACCATGCGGTTTTCCTAAGTGAAATACCGATATGCAGTGGTAAGTGGGAGGATAGTAAAACTCGATGAAAATCAGAGTAATACTATTCCTGGCACTGAATCCTAATGGAACACAAATAGTTCATCAAGGATGAAACTGTTACCATTAATCTTCGAATACACAAGAACTACGTATGTTGGAGAGAATCAGAAAACAACCTGGAGTATGGGTTTCTGATCTCGCCTCATAAAGATGTCTATCTTTTAAGGTATACCAACTGACTACGTATGAGGAAGTGATACAAGGTATCGACTCCCAAATTATGACAAAGTGTCATGAGTCCGAAATGGATTCCATGTAGATCAACAAGTTTGGATACTAGTTGATGTACCGCAAGGCATTGTGCCTACTGGTACTTTATAAGTCTTCAAGGAAGACATACATGGATGGCAACATACCAACGTACTAAGCTAGGCTTGTAGCAAAAAGGTAGAGTTATCAACATTGTGTTGATTGCAACGAAACCTTTTACCTGTTGCCACGGTAAATCCATTTGGATAATGCTTGCTAATGATGCATGTTTCATTCATGAAATGTGGCAGCTGAATGCCAAAACCGCTTTCCTCAACGGAAACCTTTCGGAGGATGTTTACAACATCTTGACGGTTTTGCGAACCATAATATGAAAACTAGGTTTGCAGGTTATTCGATCCATAGATGGATTGAAGCAAGCATTAAGTTCTTCGAATTATCGTTTTGATGTAATCATAATGATGTATGATTGAATTCAAAAATGAAAATAATTCTTGTGTATATTAGGAGGTTAGTGGGAGTGCACTGACAGTAAATGTCCTGAGTAATGATGATATATCATTTCTTGGAAATGATGATATATCATTTCTTGGAAATGATATTCCCATAAAATAATCGATGAAAGCTTGGCTTTCATGGTAACGACTATAAGTCGTAACAACGGTACTATAAAAGTTTGAATCATGGTACATAGAGCTGGAAATCTTCCATGCAAGATACTGTTACCGAATAAGCAACAAATGCGGGTTATTGATGCAGCTAAGGCAGCAATAGAAGCCTTCTGGGTTTATAATAATCTAATTAGATTAGATATAATTCTTTAAGCAGCTGAGCTAGGCGTCAGCACATGCTAAAGAATTAATGGTCTCATCAACGTTCCAGATATAAACTTCGATATTCATCTGATTTGATAATCATGAAAATCCGCTGACGAAAGCATTTCTCAGCAATTTGAGCGAACCGTACATAGTTCGGGTGTTAGACACTCGAGTGACTAGCTATAGGCAAAGTGGGAGATTTTTGGACAATTATGACCCATAGCGTCACTATTTGTACAGATCACGGTGTTGTTGTACAAATTAACTATGTGACAAAGGAGATTAAACTCTTATAATTTGTGATTAGATCACCTAGATGTATAAATGATAGGAGGTCCTTATGATTTGTTCCTGGATTGAGAATGATATGTGACAGTATCAATCCACGAAGGATAAATCATTAAATATCCCTAGTCAGAATATTATCAAGATTGGACATCGATAATGCGTAAAAGACTAGTATTACACTTGTGCGCGTTGTGAGGGCACAACAGCATAGTTCTCATATATTTGGGTATAGGATACTCATGCAAGTGTAATAGGAGGTTGTGTTTTACCGATGGTACGGGAAACAGCTTCGCTCTGGATAGACCCCTTCGGAATTCCATTGGTAGTATAACTATGTGTCTATGGAAGTCCGAAATCAGGGTAGGTGTATTTGGTCTTAACCTGAGACTTGCACCGCTAATACTTGCGACAATCAATATACTTTGGTTGCGGTCGTCCAGGGCTTTAACAGGTTCTGTGTACACCAATACTGGGTATATTGAGAATCGTAGTGTATTGGGTGTGATGTCAATATGAAAGTATCACTCCAGTTATAGTGGAGATGATGGTCACGTATGATACGGGACTGGTTCTCTTAAATGCTGCAGCTATCGGGATATTATGACTAGGTCATGTATATCCGATTATAGAGACTAGTTACCAGACATCCGATATGTGCTTCGTATGGGGCAGACACAATTCCAGCCCCAGGCCTAGCATGTGATCATCCGATAATGGATCGAAATACACGATACCACGTATACTACGCCTGATATAGATCGCTTATTCATATAAGCATGTTTCTGGAGAATTGGGTAGGCATGGCGCTTTGCTAGAAGCCAACCTTGTCTTGTAAATCGGTACAAACGTAGTACGAGGTACTTACGTGTTCGGATAGTCCGACGACCCGATATACTGCCAACATATCCAGGGATCTCATGGGTCACTTCCCGAAGATTCACCGATGATGTATGACTCACACTTTATTAATCTGGGATTAATTTATGATGAGAGAGAGAATTAATCTGGGATTAATTACAGATATATTTTATCTGGGATAAAATATCATTTAAAGAGAGAGAGCGATTAATTTGGAATTAATCGATTAAATAATATATATTTGATATATTATGAGAAATGGATTTCAAGGCGGAATTAAAATTAGATTTTAATTCGGGCGAACGAGTTAATTTAGAATTAATTCGTAAGCGACGTGAATAGTGATTTCGCTAGGCTTAATCGTTTAATTACGTCGCAACGGAAAATTCGTTAATTTGGAATTAGCGAACCCGAGCCCGAGATTATTTGCGAGCGCATTCGCATTTCGAATTCGAGTGTGGCACGCAAGTCAAATCAAGCGTCAAATCGCTAGTCGTATCAAGCGTCAAATCATTAGTCACTTTGAGTGATGTGACTTGACAACTTGATGGATTGATGATGTGAGATGATGACAATCATTTAATGCTTGACATTTGAAAATTGAAAAAATGGTAAATGTTAATTGATTTTGGAAATTAATAAAAACATTTAACACTTTTTATTTTCTCTCACATCATATACGTTTTTTGGGGAGCAAAAAATAGAACTCTCTCTTCACCATTTTTCTCTCTTCTCTCTCGCCTACTGCTTCTGTTTTCTTTTCACTGGTTTCACAAAAATCGTGAGTTGTAGAGAGGCAAAAGAGTGATCTTGTTGCAAGATAATAGTGCTAGCACACTCTAGGAGACATTACAAGGTGATAGGGTAGTGATTTCGTGAGCTTGGAATCCATTGTTGAAGCTTGGAGCTTGAAGATGAAGATGGAGTCTAAAATCCACCATGGCCGAAATCATGAAGCCCAAACCAGTGGGTTTACCGTGAGCATGACAGAAGAGGAGAGCATGAAGTGTTCTTCGTAGCATCCAATCAATCGATGTGAGTATGATTCTGCCATTCTCCTTATTGTATTCACTCGTTTTATGCTTTATAAATGATCCTTGGGACTTGATTGAAACCCAAACAACATTCCCATAATACAATCGGTGAAAGCTTGGCTTTCATGAAAATTCTCCATAGAATACTTGGGAGATACAACCTTTATTCTAGGAATAAGGATCTATTGGGATAGATCTAAAAGTTGTTGGCACTCTCCGAGAACTCGTACATTGAAAAGATGTACGTGACCTGGTGTCTCATAGGCTTTGAGCATATAGAGTCACAATCAGGCCAATCCAAGTGATAGTCACTGGATTGATGTTAAGAACATCCTTAAGTATCTTAGATGATCTAAGGATTCTTTCTTAATCTATGGAGGAGGAGAACTTGAAGTGACTGGGTTCACCGCTATAAGTTTCCAAACCGATAAAAACAACTATAAGTCATAATAAGAGTATTGTGTAGTTTGAATAACGGAACAGTGAGCTGGAAATCTTCCAAGCAAGGTACTGTTGCTGAATAAACAACAAAAGCATAATATTGCTGCAGCTGAAGCAGCAATAGAAGCAATTTTGGATCTAAAAAATTCCTAATTAGATTAGGACTAGTTCTGTTAGCAGCTGAGCTAGGCTACAGCACAGGCTAAAGAATTAATGGTCTCATCAACGATCCAACTATGTACTTCGACTATTTCATCTGATTCGTCAGATCATACATCATGGCGATGTGATGATCGAATAAATCGTATCAGATGATAACATTGTAAATCCGCTGACGAAAGATGTTTCTCAGCAGAAGTTTGAGCGACCCGTACATAGTTCAGGTGTATGACACTTGAGTGATTGGCTATAGGCCAAGTGGGAGATTGTTGGACAATTATGACCCATAGCATCACTATTTGTACAGAACATGGTGTTGTTGTACAAATTAACTATGTGACAAAGGAAATTGCTCTTTTATCATTTGTAATTAGATTACCAAGATATATATAAATGATAAAAGTCCATATGATTAGTTCCGGATTAATAAGATATGAGACAATATTAATCCACTAAGGTTTAATCATTAAATATCCCTAGTCGTAGTATTATCGAGACTGGACATCGATAATGCGGAATAGACTAGTATTGCACTTGTGCGCGTTATGGGAGCATAACGGCATAGTTCTCATATATTTAAGTATTTGATACTTATGCAAGTGTGATAGGAGGTTGTGTTTACCGATGGTACGGAAACAGATTCGCACTGGATAGACCCCTCGGAATCTTATTGGTAGTATTGTTCGGTTTTCTAGATCAAACTAAGATCAATTAAGCTTTGAAAAGTGCGAATACAACAATGTAAAGGTGCGGAAATACTCACTTTGATCAGCTTTTGGATGCGACGAACAAAAAAAAATTTCTGCTCCCTTGAAGCTCGCGGCCATGCCTCATTTTTGTGCTCCATGGAATTCGGCCAAGCCCTTGGTTGTCCTCCTTGAGTTGTCTTCAAGCTCCAAGCTTTGATGAAGGATTCCATGCTTATGAATGGGTTTCCCTATCACCTTTGTAAGACCCATTGGATGTGCTAGCATCTTGAAAAAATTTGCCACAAATCCTAATCATTTTGCTTCTTCTTGTTCTCGGCCAAGCCAAGAACTTAGAGAAAATGGCAAGAATTCCGTGAGGAGGGAGAGAGGAGGGAGATAAAGTTGTTAGGTGTTGTGTAATCTAATTACACAAAATGAAAGTCAAATACCAAAAAATAATAAAAAAATGGTAAATGTCTTTCAAGCCATCACACTAGTGTGTTTCACACTCAACCACCTACCAACAACTTCCATCACATTAAAGTGATAAAGTTGACTAGTGATGTGACGCGTGATGTGACTTGTGGGCCCACTTGATTCAAAATGCGAGTGGGCCCGCAACACATCCCGGGCTCGGGTTCGCTAATTCCGAAATAACGAATTTTCCATTGTGACGTAATTAAATAAAATTTAATAAAATAATTATGCCTAGTAAAATTACTATTCACGTCGGTAGGGAATTAATTCTAAATTAACTCGTTCGCCCGAATTAAAATCTAATTTTAATTCCGCGTTGAAATCTAATTTCGTATAATATATCGAATATATTATTTTATCGATTAATTCCAAATTAATCGTTCACTCTCTTTAAATAATATTTTATCCCAGATAAAATATCTCCGTAATTAATCCTAGATTAATTTTCTCTCTCTAATAATTAATCCCATATTAATTATGTGCAAGTCATACGTCATCGGTGAATCTTCGGAAGCGACCTCTGAGATCCCCGGATATGTTGGCAGTAAATCTGGTCGTGTATACGTAGTCATACTATATTTTTACCGATTTACAAGACATGGTTGGCTTCTAGCAAAGCACCGTGCCTACCCAATTCTCCAGAATTATTCTTAAAGGAATATGTAATCTATAGCAGGCGTAGTATACGTAGTATTGCGTATTGCGATCCAGTATCGGATGTCACGTGCTAGGCCTGGGGCTGGAATTGTGTCTCCCCCGTACGAAACACATATCGGATCTCTGGTAACTAGTCTCTATAATCGGATAAACATGACCTAGTCATATTATCCCGATAGCTGCATCATATAAGAGCACCAGTTCCGTATCCTACGTGACCATCATCTCCATATGACTGAAGTGATATTTCCATCTTGACATTACACCCAATACACTACGATTCTCAATATACCCAGAAGAGGCGTACACAGAACCTGTTAAATCCCTGGACAACCAAAACCAAAGTATATTGATTGTCGCAAGTATTAGCGATGTAAGTCTCAGGTTAAGACCAAATACACCTACCCTGATTCGGACTTCCATAGACACATAGTCATACTACCAATGGAATTCCGAGGGGTCTATCCAGAGCGAAGCTGTTTCCATACCATCGGTAAACACAACCTCCTCCTACACTTGCATGAGTATCCATTACCCAAATATATGAGAACTATACAGTTATGCTCCCACCACGCACACAAGTGCAATACTAGTCTATTCCGCATTATCGATGTCCAATCTCGATAATACTACGACTATGGATGTTTTAATGATTAAACCTTAATGGATTAATATTGTCTCATATCTTATTAATCTGGAACTAATCATATGGACTTTTATCATTTATATATCCCGGTAATCTAATTACAAATGATAAAAGAGCAATTTCCTTTATCACATAGTTAATTTGTACAACACCATGTTCTGTACAAATGGTGATGCTATGGGTAATAATTGTCCAACAATCTCCCACTTGGCCTATAGCCAATCACTCAAGTGTCTTACACTTGAACTATGTACGGTTCGTTCAAACTTCTGCTGAGAAAAATGCTTTCGTCAGCGGATTTGCAAAGTTATCATCTGATGCGATTTATTCGATCATCACATCGCCACGATGTATGATTCGAACGAATTAGATGAATAGTTGAAGTATTTACTTGGATCATTGATGAGACTATTAATTCTTTAGCCTGTGTTGTAGCCTAGCTCAGCAGCTAACAGAACTATTCCTAATCTAATTAGGATTATTAAGATCCAAAGTGCTTCTATTGCTGCCTCAGCCGCAGCAATATTCCGCTTTTGTT